>JBBBDQ010001271.1:1302500-1345000 GCA_037127315.1 Ascarosepion bandense
TTCTTAGTCTCTTTCACTCCCTGTAACTCCTTGCATTCTGATAACATTATTACGTTCCTTGGAAGTGGCATGATTTTAAAAAAAGTGTCTTGTGATATTTTGTGTTGGTTAACTGTCCAGTACTAAACTGCTCAGTTATTGCTAGCCCTGAAATGTCTAAAATATATACAACCATTTCCTTAGCTTGATAATTAAAAATGGCTTCAAGTGAACAAATCCTCTAGCATTTAATGAGAAATATAGCATGTTGGTTTTATTTGCATTTCACAATAACAAAACGATAAAAAATAAAATGCAAAAGCATTATTTAAAAAAATAAATTGACAACATGGTGGAGTAATGGATTGTGGTTCAAATTAAGTAATTTCAGTCAGGTTCGTTACATTTTTTATGTGTTAATAGCCTTGGGAAAGGTATGAATTTATCTCTCCTTCCCCAACCAGCTATGGGTAAATAGCAAAATATAATCTGTGCTATAGCCAAGGTTGGAAAAAAAAATGTCTAGGAGAAGGAAACATACCTAAAGAGGGTTTGGCTCTGTCTGGCTATCTTACCCAGAAAACACCACTACTGCTGCAACTGAAGTATATGGGGTGCTAATGAGTTACAGGATAATTCTAGATTAAAACCAACCTAAAGAGGGTTTAGCTCTGTTGGGCTACCTTGCCCAAAAAAACAGCAGTGCTACTGCAGCTGAAGTACATGTAGTGTTCCTATGGTCCTAATTAGTTATGAGACAAATCTAGTAGAAGGAAATTAACATGGAGAGGGTTTGGCTCTGTCAGGCTTTCTTGCCCAGGAAACACAAATGCTACTAAAGCTGAAGTACATGTAGTGCCCCTACAATCCTAATGTGTTATGGGACTTGTGTGTAAACTAATAACATAACAAAAAATAAGAGTCACTGAAAATAGATAATAGTGGTTGTAAGTGTTTAGATATGAGAAATTTTATTTACAAATACCAAGTAGAAATAAAAAACAAATTATAGGAAATATTAAGATAGAAAATTAAAAAGTGAATTGTTGTTTTTTAATTAAATGTATATAAACGAACAATTGCTGCTGAATAGTACCCAATTTATATATAATGATATGCACAGGTATTTAAAAAATGATAAATCTCATGTGCCATGTGTACATTTATAAATGTATGTTTACATACACTCCTGATCAAAAATTTTAAGACCACTTAAAAATCTTTAAAAAGAAATTTTTTTTACAGATAGATTTTAAACTCCTACCACTTAAGGTTACCAATACTACAATCTAAAAGGTTATGGAAACAAAAAGCTACATTCCAAACATTTTATTTAGAAATTTACATTTTTATAAAATGAGGCGTTTTACGCATGATCAAAATTATAAGACCAGGGGTATAAATTGTTAGATCTATGGCAATTCCAATGTTTTTAGTTCAGTTAGAGATTAGCAATCACTGCATAAAGGTGTTACCATGCCTAAAGCAAGCAAACTTACCAAAGGTGAGTATTTTCAAATTCTAGAATTCCATAAGCAAGGTTTGTCACAGCGGGTGATCGCAGTTAATGTAAATCGCAGTAAAACTGTGATTTGCAACTTTCTAAAGAACAGTGAGAGTTATGGAAAAGCAAAATCCTCTGGTAGGCCCCCAAAAATTTCTCCTGCATTGAGTAAGAGAATCAGACGGGTTGTTATGAAAGAGGGGGACTTTCTTTTAGTCAAATTAAGGCAGTCACAGATGCTGATTGCAGTCCCATAACCATCAGAGGACACTTACGACAAAAAGGCATGGTAAATAAAAAGCATAAACAAATTCCTTGGCTGCTTCCATGTCACAAGGTGGACCACTTAATGTTTGGTTGTGAATACCAAACATGGGACGTTGAGAAGTGGAAGAAAGTCCTGTTTTCTGATGAGAAAAATTCAATCTAGATGGTCCTGATGGCTTCTAACAATATTGGCATAACAAAAACATGCCTCCTGAAATTTTCTCCACATGTCATAGTGATGGAGGGTCCCTAATGGTATGGGGTGCCTTTTCTTACAGAGGGACGATGGAGCTCCAGGTGGTGCAGGGTTGTCAAACAGCAGCTGGTTATGTTAACATGCTACAAAAAGCATCTTTGATGATGGAGGGCCATCATTTGTGTGTGGATGGATGGTTATTCCAACAGAATAATGCTGCAATCCATACTGAAAGACGGACTTTGACCTTTCTACAAGAAAATGTGTCCATCTCTTGGGACATCCTGCATGCTCACCAGACTTGAACCTAATTGAAAATGATTGAGGATGGATGACAAGAGATGTTTATCGAAATGGCAAACAATATTCAACAAAAAATGAACTTCATGAAGCCATCTTCAGAAACTGGAGCAACATCCCCGGCACCTTAATGGAAATGCTTATTTCTAGCATGCCCGACAGAATTTTTGAAGTCATCAAAAGCAGTGGAGGTAGAACTCATTATTAAATTTGGTTGTTGAATGTTTTCATACACTTTTCATACAATTTCGTAGAATTTTTGTCTCTGGTCTTACAATTTTGATCATGTGTAAATTGCCTCATTTTATAAAAATGTAAATTTCTAAATAAAATGTTTGGAATATAGCTTTTTGTTTCCATAACCTTTTAGATTGTAGTATTGGTAACCTTAAGTGGGAGGAGTTTAATATCTATCCTTAAAAAAAAAATTTCTTTTTAAAGATTTTAAGTGGTCTTAAAATTTTGATCAGGAGTATGTATATACATTTCTTCTCTTATACACACACACACTCTCTCTCTCTCTCTCTATATATATATATATATATATATATATATATATATAAGCATGTGGTATAGATATAGAAGAATCCAAAGGAGTATCCTGTACATACAGTGGTAGGATAACTCTCTAAGAAAGCTCTAAATATATATGTATACAAATACATATAGAGCAAATATAAGAAAAATTAAGCCAGACACGTTTTTCATGGTAAATCAGAAGTATAGGCCTATTTCAGGCAAACTATCATCTGTTTCCATCTTTATTCATGTAAAATTCTTTGTACAATAAATATGGAAGCTGATGATGGTTTGCTTGAAATAGGCTTATACTTCCGATTTACCATGAAATAGCGTGTCTGCCTTAATTTTTCTTGTATATATATATAATTAATTTAAATAAGATCATTTTATTATTAAGATAGATACCAAGGTATCTCACTTAAAATAAAAAAGAAAAACAAAATTTTAGGCACCTTTCAGCCAACACTTCATCAAAAATAGAAAGTGTTGGCAAAATTAAAACAGAAATTCCTAAGAAAAATTTTTAACAATGACTGAAGTGAAGAAAAAACAAAAATTCATATTATCTATGTTGGGTGGTATTCTCCCCAAAAAGATCCAATTTAAACTTCAACTACCTCTCTCTACACAGGACATTGTAAATTAACGGTAAGAGACTCCAAGTTGTCTTAATGAAGTCTTGTCCTTGCCCTGTGCATATATATATATACATATATAGATAGATAGATAGATAATGTGTATGAGAGAAGAAATGTTTATAGATATGTATAAACATTTTGCTCCTGTGTATTAAGTTGACATATGAAAGATACAAACAGAAAATAGATAAATAAGCTTTTAAAGAATCACACCAGATATTACAGCACCAAATGAATACGCAAGCAGCCAACCAAATCCACTTTGCATTTGGTTGATCAGTTTATACTTGATGTGGTTTCAATAAAAATAGTTTTGCAGTGACAGGTTAAAAAAAAAAATAAATAAATGTCACTGAGAGCCACACATTGATCTAAACATAATAACCTAAGCATCCACTTCAATTTATTGCATCAGATGACACTCGACCTAAATGCCAGCTCAAAGGCTAGACTCAAATATTCATACTTGCAGGAAACTGGCTGGTATGGGATTTATTTTACCATTAAATTTATTGACCAAATCTTCCTTATATGCCCAGCATTTGCTTTTCTCTTACTTTTCTCTTACTTTGACCGGATAGAAACAAATATCTCTAGAGAGATCAATTTGATGTTAGTATATTATAAAAACCAGAGAAATATCAGGTGAGCTCGCTTGGTTTTTCTTTTCTTAATTCATTAGTTGAATATCACTTAATATCAACCCATTAGTATCACTAATAATTAATTCTTGTTTGTAGTTACTTAAACTAGAGTCAGTCAGGTGAAAGTAAAAAGTAACTTTAGTGCTATATTTTAGATCTAATTATGTTATTTTTTTGTCCTTAGCTGAGGTTAAAACCAGTGAAAGATAAGGAAAGATAAGGTAGTTAATATGTTTGCGGAAATATCAACTTGGTTGACCTTGTACGGACTTTGAAAAACTTATCTTGCAATCCATAGCAACTGTAATGACTTTCATCTGTGCTGAGAGTACCATATTTCTGACATTGAGTTTAATTAAACCAAGTCTAATAAATTAGAATAAATCCTCTCAGATTAGTGACTCTTTTTTTTTTTTTTTTTTTTGCTTATTAACATTATAAGAAGTTTAATTCTCACTAGATGCTGCTCAATTTTGGCCTTGTTTCACCATAAAATACACTCAATAAAAATATAAAGCTATAGTTAGCATACTGCCCTTATACATTGTACTGCTGTCAATTCTCACTAGGTAACCAATATTTTGCAAGCTTTAACTTGTTTTATCTTTTTATTTATATGGCCCAGTGGATAAAAGAATTAATTGATTGATCCAAATGTAACTTGACACATACACTTGAAGATGTTTATCATTTATCAATTAAGAAATAAATAAATAAGAAAATATTTTTTTTACATTCATAAATTTATAAAAATGTCTGAGCAGGTAAATCTAAAATAAAATGACAAGTAATTGTAAATGTAAATTTTAAAGAAGTGCATTTTTTGCAAAAGTTTACTGATATTTTTAAATAAAATTATTAATAAAAAACTTGTTTTCATAGTTATTTATAAAATAGTAAATTATAAATATTGCATTGTAGTTGATTTACATATTTTGAAATTTTTAAAAAATTTCTGAATAAAATGATTTCTTTTCACGTTCTTTATAAAATGGTAAATAAACCTTTATCAAAGGTAAATCATAAATATTGCACTATACTTGGTTCTTGTATTTTTATAATCTTATGAATAAGCATTACTGAAGGAGTGAGGGTGGGCACAAAATAATAGTAGTGTCAAGGGAAAAATGTCCCTTTCATACATAATTTTTTTTGCAGGCACAAAAGTTAGTTTGCCAAACTTTGTTGTTTTGAAATTCAGTAGACACCTAGGCTAG
Organism: Ascarosepion bandense; assembly: GCA_037127315.1. NCBI lineage: Eukaryota > Metazoa > Mollusca > Cephalopoda > Sepiida > Sepiidae > Ascarosepion > Ascarosepion bandense. Next base: position 1,307,768 of record JBBBDQ010001271.1, read on the forward strand.
CTATTGTTCATTCAGTTTGAGTGTCAAGATTTCATATACTGATTTTCTAGACAGGAAATCTTTAAAACTGAAAGATTTGTGTAATAGAATATTCTACTAAATATTTGGTCTTGTCATATTAACTCATTAAAGTCCACTGCAAAATCCCAAATTATTTGCAAAATTTATAACCAAAATCTGGTATTAATTATAAGTTTACAAAAATCTAGTATTTACTATAGGTTTCTATATAACCTATTAATACCAACTGTAAAATCTGGTATCACTAATAAGAATCAAAATAAAAATCCAGTATTAATTATAAGTCTCTACATATAACCCATTCTAAAAATGTGAGAGTTGGCATAATGAGGGCTTACACTAAATACACCAGTGTCTCTCAAACTTTTTAAGCAATGGCACATCTAGGAACATGGCACAGCTACGAAAATTTTCAAAGGGCATACATTAAAATGTTATAAAATTAAACCATAGATTAAAAAAAAAATACATACACAAATATAAACTTACTTAATTTCAATATTTTTATTCAGTTATTTGTGCTGCTTATTTAGTGAAAAACATGTGCTTGGTTGAATAAGCAGAACTGAATTTCTTCAGTTGAGCAGAGTTTTTCTTGCTTCTTATTTTTTATGTTAGGGTTGACAATTCAAATTCACATGAATAAGGAGTAGAAAACTGCAATAAAATTGATAAAGCTTTTCAGTTAATATTTTTCCTTTATATTGAAATCCAGAATGTATCAATGGGTACCATCGAATGCTTTATTTTGAGCCCTGTCACTAGAAATGATCACCAATTTTTCTTCTTTGCATAACTGAAGTCCAATATTAGGAGAAATATTTATAAAGGGATTTCAAATCCATACTTTTTTGTGCTCAGTGATAGAAAATGATAGTGTGTGTGTATGTTTTTTTTTGTTTTTGTTTTTTTCAGATGGGTTTCATAATAGGGATAATTTCTTTAATGCAGGTAGTACCCATTGAAGAATAGTCAAAAGAATTATTTGAAAAAATGTTTAATACTTATTCATTAAATTCAAATACTAATGCTAGACTATTACAACTTCCACACACACACATACATACATATATATATATATATATATATATATATATATATATATGCTGTGATAATATTTTGTGGCACACTTAAGTAGTTGAGAATCAATGAAGTACACCATTAATAATGTGTGTTTGTTTATATACAAAAATTTCCAGTGAGAAACTGTTTTCTACTCTACTCAGTTACAAAAAAAGAGTGCTAGCTAATTTTGCACGTACTTATTAGTACTTATTAGTACTGGAACTGACAATTATGCTTAACATTTATTATTACAGCTTTTTACTCTCAAATAAAGGAACCAGAGTAAAAATCTCATGGTCTTCAAAATTTACAGTTTGTTGAAAAGCAGTTTTTTCAGCTCAACAGTAAAATTCACATTAAAATACTTGTAAAATCTGATACCTACATAGTGTAGTGTAGTGGACGGTTGAGAGAGCATGCATAAGAAAGTGAAAAGGAAAGAGTCATTCCCCTTCGTCTGTTCGTAGAAACAAATAAGATGTATGAAGTTTTTACTCTAGCTGAAAGAAAGGTTTGTAACAATTGTTAAGATTATCGTAAAGAGTTCAAAGTTCAAATCCTTGATGAAGAAAGTCAAACAGAAGACAAAGTTCTGTGTCTGTGTGTGCGTTGAGTAGAGAGAGAGACTTACATGCGAATGTAGTAGTCGGTGGATTTCTACTGACGAAGGTTGGAAAAATTGTGGATTTATGTGTAGGAAGTTATTTTATGTAAAGTCCTGTTTGAATGAAAGTTAATGTGCATAGTGTTAATGTCAGAGAAGAAAAATAAAAGAAATTTTGCGCCACTAATTGCTACACGCAATTAGTGCGCATGTGTTTGTGTGAGTTAGGAAGACATGTTTGCTCTTGTCCTGGGACGAAATCCTAACTAGTGTACCACGTGATGTTTTCCGCTTTTATTAGCATCGTTTTTGGCGGGAACCAGTCATCACGTGGACGGCGAGTGACCATGCGTGTGTGTGTGTGTGTGTGTGTGTGTGTGTGTGTGGGTGTCAATGTATGAAACCCCACAGTAGATAGATAGATTTGTAACTTCACACTACTAAAAATATAAGTCTTGATGATGGTTATAACAACCGAAACATAATGTTGGCTACCCCTCAATAAATCCATATTTTGTTGTTTATCAAATATTTATTTTATTTTTTTCTCACACTGTCGGAATTTATTTTCCATTTTCCTTAAAATATAGATAGATTTGTAAACAAGAAAGTTAGAGGAACAGATCACATAATGGTCATTTGGCATCTAGGTCCCACCCTTTTACAATCAGTATAGTCAAATGTAACCATCACTTCTACTCCAACAGTTTCTTTTCTCACATTTCCTGCCTGTTGAACTCCCTTTCACATACATGCTTTCCTGATAACTACAACCTCAAAAAGTTTAAATGCAACTTCAATTATCATCTTTTACCTCCCTAAATTCAATCCACCTCCCTAAATCCCATCAACTTTCCATTCTTTCTTCAGCATTCCCTGTACTCTGATTTCTCTCTCTCTCTGTAACCCCTCCACCATGCACCAGTGGTAGTCCTACCTTGCTTGAGATGAAATAATTATAAAAAAATTCCTTAAATGATTTAAGATAAACATTTTTGTAGTTTTTCTTGACTCATTTTGTAATTAGTAAATAGTTTATGTGAAGCTGGAAATTTCACTGAGATTTTAATCTAAGAAGACTATTATCCTTGTATATGTTAACCAATCGATTCTTTTTCTTTAAAAATTAATTTTGAAAACTTACACACAAGCCTGTACAGTGTTTTGTCAAAATAGATCTGCTCTAACAACAGTGCCAACACTTATCAGCTTTTGCTGTATTGGGCATCAATGTAAATGATAATAACATTCTTGAGGTGAATAGAAGAACAAACTAGTGTAGCATAGCCCTGTACAATTAGCAATGATGAAACTAGAGATCTTTCTTAACAAGAGGGCTAATAAACTTGGGCATTTCTTCTTTACAATTCAGCCTTAAAAATCTTGACTTAAGCACATAAATTCTGGGCTCTTAATTCTTGACTTGTAGAATGGTTTACAAATCTGAACTGTGTGTGGGACTTGATACATTGACACCCACACACAAACACACACACATGGTCATTCAGCGTTCACGTAACAACTTAGTTTCCCGCGTAAACGAATGCCAATAAAAGCGGGGAACGTCACGTGGTACGCTAGTTAGGATTTTGTCCCAGGACAAGAGCAGACATGTCTCCCTAACTCACACAAACACACGCGCACTAATTGCGGGTAGCAATTAGTGGCGCAAATTTTTTTATTTTTCTTCTCACCGACATTAACACTATGCACATTAACTTTCATTCAAACTGGACCTTACATAAAATAACTTTCTACACATAAATTCACATTTTTCCAACCTTCATCAGTAGAAATCCACAGACTGCCTAAGATTACTACATTCGCATGTAAGTCTCTCTCTCTCTCTACTCAACGCACACACAGACACAGAACTTTGTCTTCTGTCTGACTTTCTTGCCTAAACGCATACACAGACACAGAACCTTGTTTTCTGTCTGAATAATTTCATCAAGGATTTGAACTTTGAACTCTTGACGATAATCTTAACGATTGTACAAACCTTTCTTTCAGCTAGAAAAAGAACTTCTCTTTCCTTAATTTTACTTACTTATGCATGCTCTCAACCCTATGTAACCTTTGTTAATATATTGTTTTTCTGGTTACTTTCACCTTTTTGTTCTTTCTTATTGCCTGTCTTATTTCATGACCCCATGTTACGTCGAGTCGACTCGTAAACTTAAATTAGTAATGGACGCCTTCGTTCGCTACAATGGTGACCCTGACGTGATCCGATTCGACGTAATTCAGTCCAGCATCGTTGGAAATGGGACTCAGCATTCTTCTTTGTCTATCAACAAGAACTACTATTCGACGTCGTTATCTCCCAACTTTTTCCACAGGACTCTAAGATGGCGACCCCACACAGAATTTTTACAATCGCACACTAGACAGCACAACTGTCATCTCTCTCTCTCCCCCAGGTTTTCCAGAAAAAGAGTGGCACAACGTCGATTTAAAGACGTTTTTCAACATTCAACACAATGTCACTCAACCAGAACTCTAAGGAGATCGACAAGCCGAATTATTTATACTGGAGAATTGAGACCTCCAAAGAAAATTCGACATTAAAACCAGATATCTTTTTAGTTCTCTCAAACATGCGTCGACACTCGGTATCAACACAAGCTTCAATCGACCACTTTGCAAATCAAAGTTTATAACCAACTGTTAATTCTTCTAACGCCAACATAAATCCACACGCACAGCAAAACACGGGAATTCTTACAAACGCAAGCAACTCAACGTGGAGCATTGGAATAAATTAGAAGATTTTTAACAGCCATATCAACCACCGAGAATTTTCCAGAGCATGCCACATCCTGGCACTCTGACAGGGTTACACTGCTGCAAAATTCCTAGTCACGCGCACCGCATTTCAGACTCTTTTTCTCTTCAGCCTACTGTAATATAATAATCTGGCCCCAGCCGAAGAAGGCTGAGGAAGCGTGGGCGTTCCCGGTTGATGAAAAGTAGCGGATGTCACTTTGACCCTATTTCCGGCAGAGCGGAAATAGACAGGGTCTCTGAGAATTTACGTAGGCGTCGCGTAGGCGTCGCGTGATCAAGAAAAAACCGGAAGAAACAATTTCCGCTTTTGGAAGATATATAAAGACTGCGAAAAACACAGTCTTGGAATCAGTTTTGACGAGTCTCCAGAAGTCGACAGTAGAAGAGAAGTCGAACCCAGTCAGTCTTGACGGTCTCCAGAAGTAGACAAGAAGAGAAGTCGAAGAAGAAGTCAGTCAGCCTCGACAGAAGAGTCTCGAGAAGTCGAAGAAGAAGCTAGACGAGTAAGAGAGAGTATACACTCACGTCGTCACCCCTGTCAACCTTGGAAGCGCTCCCTCAACTCTCTGTCCACTAGGCGACACGGTCCAGCGTTCATTAATAAAAATATTAATATATTTTTATATATACATGCGTGTTTGTTATTGAGTATATAACAGACGTTTATTTGGTGCCTTCCTGACCTGCTGTTTTGAAACAACAAAACATTGATGCGAACTGGTTTACCGCAACAACGATTGAAAATTCAACAGACTTGAAATTTCCGGAATTAAAACTGCCACCAGAAAAAAAAAAGAAGACGAAAATATAGTAGACAACCGGACGAGACCAACGAAAGGTAGGTGACACTTTGATTTTAATAGTGTGTGTGTTCTCTGCTCGTGTTATAGTAGGTCTGGTTGAAAAAAAAATGGGACAGCATATTGTTGCCGATTTGACCGTAGAAATGAGAAATATGGATTATTCGGTAGAACGGAGGTGGTGAAACAGACTACATGTAGGGAGTAGCGCATTAGGTTTGGGGTTGATGAGGAGGAAGGTGTTAAAATGAGGAAGAAAGTGTAAAGTGAAGTGTTAATATTGACAGTGGGGTGTTGAAATGAGGAAGAAAGTGTTAAAAGTTGACAAGAAGGTGTTAAAGTTGGAGGAGAGGAGTGTTAAAATTAAAGGGTGTTGAAGTTGACGAGAGGAAGAAAGTTGAAATATTTGCCTGTCTGTCGGTGTTAGGGCATCTGAGTTGGTGGTTTATTTTTTTTTTTAATGTTTTACCATATATGTGAAGTGAGAAAATAGTTAATATTTCGTAGAATAAATATTTAATGAAATAATTTTGGGTTGTGTCTTAATTTTACTTAAAAAGCGGCATGAACTTTTCAGACAACCCGATAGAAATATTGACGAACAACTATTCTCAATGTGATTATGAAGGTCGGTTGTATGGTTGAAATAGTTGAGTTTTTTCTGATCAGTACTCGAGCCGAATTAAGAGAAAAAACGAAACAATCGATGTTCTACGTACACAAACTTTCCCCAATTGGAGTATTAGCGGAAAATGACCCTCTCCATTTTCTCCATTTGGCCTTGTATTGCATGAACTAAATCAAGTTTGGTAAATATTAACAAATTATAAATATAACTGAATGCTACCACAATGGGAAAATCGTAGAAACGAAAGGGTTCTTTAATTTTATTCGTTCGTAAACGTCAATTTGTAATCTTTATACAGATAATTGTCAAAATTTAAAAATGTTTGTGTTTTGCGTGACATTTCTACAGCATAGAAATGACTTAAATGTTATCGAGAGTTTTAAAGTGTAATTTTAATTATGCAGTTAACAACAGCCAACAAAATCGCCAATTATAAATATATCTCAACATTGTTGCTTGAAAACAACTGCATTGTTTGGTTATTTCTTTGCGAATACACCGATTATATATATTCTTAAAACATTCACCCGCGTCTCAGTGTTTCGTGATATGAGTCAGATATTGAAAAGATATTTTGTTATCGATATGGTGGAATCGGATTATTGGGGAGATTTGGGAAAATTAAATTAAATTAAATGAAGTGGGTTGTGCAGTGTTAGGTTTTTTTTTGGATTTCTTTTCGATGACTGTACACTACAAAAATGATTTACATTTCTATGTTTGTGAGAGATGCTTTTGTGCAGGTTCCCATCAATTTAACATCCTCTGTGGATTTTCATTTATGTGACTTGTGAAATATCTTTTGAAGATATATTAATTTCTGAAAACTAGTAAATATGGAGAGATTTAGTGAAGGGTATAAGGAACTCCCGAAGAAGTTGACGATAGGTCAACGGGCGTTCAAATGTCTCGGCGTTAAACAGAGAGATGTTAACAAATCAGATATGCCTGGTTTCGAATCCAGAGGATGTAGTTCAGGAAATGGAAAACATTGTACCAGCTGGGAGCCGCGAGTCACGGGTCCATTTTTTTTTTTTTTTTAGACTAAATTAATATCCTCCACAAGTAAATTGCATGCGGATTAACGTTGGAATCAGGGTAATTTTCTTCGTTCTCTATTGAACATTTCTCGGTCAGACAATGAATGGTATGTACGGCAAATAATGACCATTTTTTCTGTGTTCAAACATAGTATGTTTGAAATTAAATTAAATTAAATGAGGTTACGTGGTAACAATAAACTCGAGCAGAAGCACACATGGTGTTGGTCAAAGGTCATTTACTCGATGTTAGTTTTGAAACTAGAGCGCGGTTACCGCTTAATAATCATGTGATTATGCATCGAAGAGTCTACGCTTATGGACAGACGCGAGAAGGAAAATGAACATTTTTAGGAACTTTGCCCAATTCTGTGAAAATGGATATTAAAAAAAAAAAAAAAAAGAAAGAAAAAAAAAGAACAATGAAACATCGAGCTGGTAGAACAATTTTCAAGATGGACACGAACATTGTCGGGTTGCCGATGTAGGCTCCCCTATATATTTTTTTTTTTTTGTTGTTTTTTTTTGTTTCAGCATGCACATGTTTTTGTTGTTTTGGCATGCACATGTTTTGTTGTTTTGGCATGCACATGTTTTATACAATTGTAGGGCTTGTGTGGCATGGGGAGGAGAGTGAGGATGTTGCGCTTAAAATGTTCTTAGGCGAACATTTTGAAAAATGGGTGGGCGAGGAATGTAATATAATAATCTGGCCCCAGCCGAAGAAGGCTGAGGAAGCGTGGGCGTTCCCGGTTGATGAAAAGTAGCGGATGTCACTTTGACCCTATTTCCGGCAGAGCGGAAATAGACAGGGTCTCTGAGAATTTACGTAGGCGTCGCGTAGGCGTCGCGTGATCAAGAAAAAACCGGAAGAAACAATTTCCGCTTTTGGAAGATATATAAAGACTGCGAAAAACACAGTCTTGGAATCAGTTTTGACGAGTCTCCAGAAGTCGACAGTAGAAGAGAAGTCGAACCCAGTCAGTCTTGACGGTCTCCAGAAGTAGACAAGAAGAGAAGTCGAAGAAGAAGTCAGTCAGCCTCGACAGAAGAGTCTCGAGAAGTCGAAGAAGAAGCTAGACGAGTAAGAGAGAGTATACACTCACGTCGTTACCCCTGTCAACCTTGGAAGCGCTCCCTCAACTCTCTGTCCACTAGGCGACACGGTCCAGCGTTCATTAATAAAAATATTAATATATTTTTATATATACATGCGTGTTTGTTATTGAGTATATAACACTACGAGAGACAACCAAAAAATTCACCTTTCACAAATTCACTCGTAATTAATGACGCCTTACAAACTTCAACTCAAGTGAGACCGATTTTCTCTACATGTACAATGGTCAATGTAAAATTTTTCTCACTCTTCCATTTCACCATGTGTTTTTCGAGAATCCAATATGGCGGACCATCAGTCTAAACAGTCATACGTTCCAGCAACCTTCTCCCACACCTATGAGCCACGTCCGTGCCACCCACCTTTTTTTTTCAGCAACCAGCCTTTTCTGTCATTTTTGGCATGACTACTACTACTACTACCAGCATCATCATCAACGTAATCAAACCATATATATTCACGGACATATTGAAAAAAGTATTTTTAATATTTGTTTCAATCTAAGGGGGGTATTTGTGGGGCGTGATACATTGACACCCCCACACAAACACACACACACACATGGTCATTCAGCGTTCACGTAACAACTTAGTTTCCCGCGTAAACGAATGCCAATAAAAGCGGGGAACGTCACGTGGTACGCTAGTTAGGATTTTGTCCCGGGACAAGAGCAGACATGTCTCCCTAACTCACACAAACACATGCGCACTAATTGCGGGTAGCAATTAGTGGCGCAAATTTTTTTATTTTTCTTCTCACCGACATTAACACTATGCACATTAACTTTCATTCAAACTGGACCTTACATAAAATAACTTTCTACACATAAATTCACATTTTTCCAACCTTCGTCAGTAGAAATCCACAGACTGCCTAAGACTACTACATTTGCATGTAAGTCTCTCTCTCTCTACTCAACGCACACACAGACACAGAACTTTGTCTTCTGTCTGACTTTCTTGCCTAAATGCATACACAGACACAGAACCTTGTTTTCTGTCTGAATAATTTCATCAAGGATTTGAACTTTGAACTCTTGACGATAATCTTAACGATTGTACAAACCTTTCTTTCAGCTAGAAAAAGAACTTCTCTTTCCTTAATTTTACTTACTTATGCATGCTCTCAACCCTATGTAACCTTTGTTAATATATTGTTTTTCTGGTTACTTTCGCCTTTTTGTTCTTTCTTAAATCCTGCTTTAAATCATGACTAAGGTTACGTCGAGTCGACTCGGAAGCTTAAATTAGTAAAGGACGCTTCGTCCACTACATGTGCAATGCTTTTCTTAAAAATTCCTGTATGACATGTAAAAAATATACTTGCTTGGTCATTGTGAATATACTAGTTACATGTTAAACAAGCTCATTCAAAGAGAGTTTGTTGAGATCCAGCTTACAGATTTTTGTTGCTATATGTTAGGATACCAAACACATCTGTTAAATGAAATGCTAAAAAGGTCTTTTGATGAAGAAAAAATGAAAGCAGAAAATCCATTGAAATAACATTTTTACATTCTTTTCAGTCATATATAATAACAATAAAATGTCAAATTTTCCTTGCAGTGAAGTTTTTTTTATAAAAAGATTCTTAGTTTAGTTTCAAATGGGGGAACAGACTTACATTATGATGGTCAGCGTAATGAGTTTATGAGTTAGTAGACAAACATCTGGAGGTGGTTACTGGCTATCATCCTTTCATTGCATGTATGTGTGTGCATGGGGGTGAGTGTATATATATGTAGATCAAACTGGCCTCTAAAATTGTTTTTTTATAATTTGCAGGATTGGCAAAAGGAGTATTACTATTATTTTCTAAATGGTTAAAATATATCAAATGGTAGGTTTACAACTACATCTGCCATCTACGTTGGTTGTATTTGCCCTACTAATTTGTTTATCAAACCAAACTTCTGATGGGATTTTATTGGTTGAAAATTATTTATAGAAATTAAATTCTTATGAATGTGATAATTTCTATAATCTATATTCTTTCACTTCAGAAATAAGAAAATTTTGTTCTGCATTTGAGAAATTGCTTAACAGAAAGTGGAATTAAAGTTTTACATCTAAATAATAGATAATTTGAAAATTGCATAATTGTCAGCACTTGGGGTTAAATAATTGAAAAATAGATTATGGAAGAAATAAATTATTTTTAAAAATGTGTCAAGATCCATCTACACAGGCATTTTTGCTGCTGTCATGATTCCAAACAACAACATATAAAAGGTTATTCTCTGAAGGAGAAGGAGAACGTTAGTTGAAATAACATTTATATAAACTTCTCAGGAGTATTCAGTCACTTCAGTGCCATACGTGAAACACGCTTAGGCGATCATGTCTCAAAAGAGACATGACTGACTGGGCAGAAGATTATCCTGCAGTAGGTTGCCATTGCTTTCTGTGGTAGTCTGGTTGCCAGCCAAGGCTATAGAACCCAATCTGTCCTGTTATTTAACCCATAACTGGAAGGAAGAGATGAATTAATAGCTTTCCCAAGGGTATTTGCACGCAAGTAAATGCAATGAATTCAACTGGAATTCGAACTCGGCTCCCCGATTTCTCATTCCGAGCTGATATCCACTGCGCCACAAAATAATAACAATAAAAAGTTAACTTTTCCTTGCAGTGAAGTTTTTTTTTATAAAGTAATTAAATGTTCTTAGTGCAGTTTGAAATGTGTAAACAGACTTACATTATGATGGTCAGCCGAATGAGTTTGTAACTTGGTAGGCTTAGTAGGCAGTTGCTGGGTCATCTTTTCTATTGTGTGTTCTGATATTATGGTGCCCTATCTACATTGGAATGAACTCTTCCTCCTTCATAAATACTAATCTGCAAGACTTTCTAGAGGAGGCAGTCAACACGCAGTGTAACTTGACATTTTGGATGGACACTTCTATCTGCTGACTAATAACACTCTTATTTTGTATATATGTTCTGTTATTCCCATACACTGGTTCAATCTACCTTCTTCTTTTTGTGTCTTTCTTACTGGCCCTAACAGGCCACAACAGTGGACAAGGCCTTAGTCAGTGGCTGCTGGCTCTCTCTCTCTCTCTTTCATCATGTGCATGTATATACGTGTAGATCACACTGGCTTTCAATTTTTTTTATTTTTTTTTAAGCTGAAGAAGCAGTATTTTTATATTCAGAAGGAAATTCAAAATTTAATTTCTCATAGCAGTGTGAACTTTTTGAATATAAGGTTTTCATTGGTTAGAATATAATTTCACACTGGCTCACAAAAACTTTTTCTCAAATTTGTGGGAGTGGTGAAGGGAGTTATTATTTTCTAAATGGTTAAAAAATAACACATGGTATGTCTGCAACTACATCTGCAATTATTTTGGTGGTATTTACTCTAGTAATGATTGTTTATCAAACAAACTTTCTGATAGGATTTTCTTGGTTGAAATATATATATGATTTAATTAAAGATCACTGCCAAGTGAGTAACCTAGCAAGAGAGTATCAATTCAAGCATACACAGCAAGTTTTTATCTGATTGCTTCCCTAGTTATTTAATGGTAGTGACTTAGGAATATTTCAAGCTAAGAATTGCTTCTAGCTTTTTACATCATATATAATCCAATGTAACAATTGTCCATTTAAAATTTGATTCCAAATTCTATATTTGGTTTTGTCTATAAACAAGGACAGTGAATGTTTTGATTCATTATTTGAGATTTGCCAAAACTCAAGATAAGTAAGGAGCAAATTCTGGATTTTCTCTAGACATTCTAGTGGTTTTATTCCAAATGAAACTTCTTGCTTTGAGAATCTACTACAGCTCAAGTTAATATCATCTCTCCAGGGGAACACATATATGTGAAATTATATTCTAACCAATGAAAACCTTGTCTTCAAAAAGTGACAAAAGATACTGTAAAAAAAAGTTAATTTCTTGTACCTCTGCAGAAAGTATCTAACTCCTACAATGCTCTATTTTTAGAAGAGCCATTTAAGACTAAAAATAGAATATTGCTATCATTTAACAGAGTTCAAAAGTGTTGATGTTGCCTTGTGGTCAGTGGATTTAAATTATACAATATTCAAGATCAACCATTATCTAACCTATATATCTTTATAATCAGCACTTACTTCTTCCTTTTGTCTTTACAATGATCTAATTCAGTAATCCTTGATCTTGAATGGCTCTTGTGCCTTGTATTAGGTGAACATTTAACTAAAAAATCCATCAGTTCAAAGAGCTCAAGTTAGCCATTCAGAAAACTAGTCTGGGGCACAAAGTGAGTGGAATCTACCAAAACCTTGTTATATATATATATATATATATATATATATATATATATATATATATACAGGGTGCAATGATGAATTGTCATCTGAATTATGCAAAAATGTTCTTGGCTTTTTGAAAATTTACTCACTTTTGGCATCCTCAATAGTTTGCCTAGACCTCTTGGCTAAACTGATGAATGTTCTGAAATTCAAATAGTTTAAAAAACCAATAACATTTTGGCTTGTGCATACTTGTTACAAAATAAGATTTGCATTTGTTTTGATAAATTCCTTAAGATGATGAAACACATCAGTTAAGATAAGTTTTCCTGTTGTCTTTAATCATATTGTTCTGTATACACTATATGAAATTTTAAATACATATATATGGGTTGATAGAAGAACAGTAGTGACAGTCTGTTCCATGCATGAATGTAATTTTCAGGTTACATATGAATATACATAATATCTGACAACAGGAGTTCAGAATATTTATTTTTTTAATTTTAGCTTTTGAAAGGACTCAAAGACTGAATTTAATTGTAACCAGGAGTATTATCTTTGTTTCTAAGTGAAATTGAGTCATTTTTGTATGATTTTTGAAAGGAGACATTATTATTATAAATTTATGATTTTAAATGAGTTGTCTGCTCTGTTGATCTAGAATATATTGATTATATCCACTGCAAAGTGGTTAAACCTCTTAAGAATCCACAATGTTTACCTGTTGACTGACTGTTGCTCTTAACAGGAATATTTTATTGAAAATGTAACATTATTTTCTGATCAATTTAACAAAAAATATTTTCTTTACATCTACTTACTACTGAATCAGGATGCTGTAAATATTTTTGTGTATAAAATTTATCGATGAATATTTGAAGAAATAATTTTTTTTAAAGTTAAAATGAATTTGAGTAGATAAATATGTACAGTTCCACCTAAAAAGTAAGTGAGTATTGTGAGTAATGGCCATAAATTTCTGACCTTAAATGTTGTGAATATAAATATATAGACATTTTTTATTTTGTATAATAATAAAGATTGGAGATTGCATTTCTAGATATTAACAATGAAAACATAGGAATCAACACTGCATGATGACTGCTTTATAGTGATCTTCAGTCTGAGATCTGAAGATTGCACTTGTATATACACCCTTGTGCAAATTAATTGAAACAAAACGAATAACATCTTCCTAGGATCTTTCACACTTTTTGGATCACATATATGTTGTCTCTTGGTGTTGTTTTTTCTTCCAACCACATTGTCCTTTATGCTTTGGACTGATGGGTTTGTTTCTTCACCTTGATGATATGACTGACAGTTGAAAGGCTGACACCAACAATATCTGCAATTTTTCTATAAGGCTTGTCACTGTGTTTGTGCAGTGTTACAATGTTTGTATGCTTCTTTGGAGCAATGTTCATCACAGACCAAGGCTGTAGGACAACTAATTGACAGTTGAGACAATAGTGTCTGTGGGTGATAATAATCTGATGCTATCACGGATGATGCAATATTTTTCAAGGCCAATCAAATTTCACCATACACCCTGAAAATAGATTTATATTACTGCACACCACTGCAAGTGACCTAATCTGAGGAAAAAATAGCAATCAATTATACCCTGTTACTCTAGGGGGTTTAATATTGACCATGTGGTGAAAGAAAGGTAAAACAGTTGTTTCAATTAATTTACACAAGGGTGTAAAACTGACAGTTTCTGTGCAGTGGTGCAGATCACAGTATCTTCTCTATTATCTCACTCATCTCTAATAAAATTTGTTTTAAAATGTTTCTGAAGTGAGACATAAAATTGAAAATGACTATTCATAACAATTTCATAAGGATGCTATTTGTTCACATTTTTCACCTCACTTGATTTTGTAAAGATATCTTTGATCACTGAACTGTTAATGTCCTCTCTTCCTTGCTCATCTTCCAAAGAAATTTCCTCCGTCATTTTTTTGTTGTTCCTTCTAAAGCTGCTTCCTTGATGTGGAAGAGTTATCAAAAGACCACAATAAGTGTTGTAGCCCTAAAAGGTTATTGTGTGAGTAATTACCAAAGCAGAGGTTTGGAATAATAGTATATCAACAAATACAAGACTCATATGCTGCATGAAGTAGATACACTTCTAGTCAGTATATTTACTCTACTTTACTACCATTTACTTCAATTGTGTGCACATCTATAAGAAAATAGGAACATCCCATTACTGTATACAGGTAGGCATACAACACTGTCTTTCAATAACTCTTCCACATCAGATGTCCATTTCCAAGATCAGACATTCTAACCAAATTCACTTTCTCCTACATAAATGTGAAGGATCTGTGTTACAATGTTCTAGATGTTGACATTTATTTATGTCTGAAACTAGTATCAATCCTTCTATCCTGTGTAGTTACTCACAATCCCAGACTGCTTGCTTATAATAGTAAAACATAACCACCAAAATTGTTATGACTATAGACTTGGCAGCTATATTAATAATAGGTTATATTATATGTAGGATATATGCATCTATATGGCACTTTTACGTTGCACCATTTTGCACTTGCATTCTCACTATCATTCTCATTGATGATGGAACTGTAATGTTCAACTGAACAGCTGAGACGATTGATAATCTCATCTCTATATCTCTCAGCTAGCTTTCATACTTGTGGTGATTTCAGCATTAACTACTAAGAGTGGTTAGTGCACTTAAACAAACACCTTCAGACCATTCACTAGCACCAATATGTATACCAAACCAAAGATATTCTTTTATGGGTTGTTTCATAAAACCAATTTCTGGTACCTGACAGCCAACTGAGTCAGTACAAAATTTTTTTTTTGGAATCTAAACTGCCACATTTTGGAATGGATCCATTCTGGAATAGAATTTTACCAACACCTGAACATCCAGCCTTGGTTCACCTGCTCTCACAGTAACCACTACTACAATATCTATCACAGAATATAGTATAGTAATACACCTGCTGCATTCCTTAGATGTTTCTGATATAGATATATATAAACATTTTTTGGACTTAAACTCTACTCAGACCTCAAGTGGGCCTTGTAAATATGATCCATCACTAAAGTTATTGGAAAAACAGTTGATTCCCTGTGTACCTGACTCCGCCTTCTACTTTCTATCTTTTCAAGCCAAATACAGAATATTCCTGTGATTTATGGGCAGAAGCTGTCTAGTTTTCACTTTCCAGTTTTGATAGTCTAAAGGTGATGAATTATTTGTTACTCTACATTCCCTTTCTCACAAATGTTGCAAGTCTCTCACTGCTTTACTGCTATTTCTGTGGAAAGTGTTCAAATGAACTCCATTCCTTAGTTATGCCATCTTTAACCTTCATGACTAAGATCTGTTATATGATGCATATTGTAACACACCCCATTCTCTCCGTATTCCATTAGTGAAAAGTTCCACTCAAACAGCTTCTTCGTGCAAACCACTGCTCTGTGGAACAAACTACCAAAAGGATGTTTCCTTGATCACTACAGTCTTAACCTGTTCATGTCTGGAGTTAACCGTTATCATCCTATCCATATAAAATACTCCTTAACATAAGCCTCTACCTCGAGGTTTACCCTGGGGTAAACCTTACTGTAAAAAATGCTGAGATTACCATGGACTGAACATGTGATTAACAAAGATGTTTTATGGAAAACTAGCAGAATAGCCCGGCGTTGCTCGGGTGTAATGAAAGCTTTAAAACTAATCCATGGTCATGGAGCTCAGACTCTTTGGATGTTGGCACGAAAGACTAAAATGCAACACTTGTTTCCAGTTAAAGCGAAACCGTAGACTGAAAGAAAAATGAATGCATGCAAGTCAAATTTTGATTTCCTGGTATCGATATCAAATAAGTTTTTTTCATTGTAAACTGGATTTTGAAGGCTAAATAGGTCCCCTGAGTAAATGGTATCATGGCTGAGACTAAGAAGTACAATTATAGCTACATAAAGCAAAACCCTAAGTAAAAACTAAAATAAAAGGGCTGAAAAAATACAGACACACACACAAACATCTTTCCTTTTATATATATATATATATATTATCGATTTTCTGCACTATTGTAAGAACTGCAACCTTGAAACTTCTGAATATCGTTTCTTATGCCTTTGTCTATGAGTGCATGAAATTTGATTAAAATCGGACCACTCCTTCTATAACCCTCAATTTTTTCAATTATCAATTTTTGATATTTATTGGAGGTACCTCAACACAAAACCTTGCTAGGAACACTCACATACACTTATAGTACAACTGTGTAAATTTTCAAGAAAATCGGTTCAGCCATTTCGGAGTCTATAGGTAACGGATACACACACACACACACACACACAGGCAAAGTTCCATTTATAAATAAGTTTAGATAGAAACAAAAACAACACTTCAACTTAGAATCAGAAATAGACAATTGAAATTTCTAGGAGACATATTGATGAAAGAAGGCTTGGAGAATTTGATACCTACAGAATAGATTGAAGGCTAGAGGGACAGGGAGAAACAATGAGCAGCCTACCAGAAAAGCTTATGTAAATAGATGGTAGAACAGGGATTAGAAATAATGATTAAAAGAGAAACCTTACTAAGAGCTACAAAGGATAAGAAGTCGTGGAGAGCTATGATTGCTCATGTTCAGAAGAGACATTGCACAGAAGAAGTAGCAACTGAAAAATTTGTTGTTTAAAAGTTTGTAGTATATCTTTATGTTGAGGTGTTTAAATAGACACAAATTTAAATAATGTATTTTCAAGCATCAGAGGCACCAATTTTAAGGTGAATTAAAGAATTTGTCTAAATAAATTTGTCAAAAATAGTTTGGACAGATCAAGAGATATCTTAGTAAAAATACTTTGATAGATTCCAAGAAAACCTATTCCAGTATCTGAAAATAAATACATTCTTTATATGCTTTTACCTTTTTCTTTTTAGATTTACTTTCCAGTAAAGGAAGATTTTTTCAAACATTTTTTTTAATTCTTAGCTTTCATTTTCTTCATGCAATATTAGAAACAAAGAAAAGAATGCTGGAAAAGTATTGATCCATCTCTTCTCTCTCTAGCTATGTGATATCTGTCGATCTCTGTGACAGTGAATTTTAAATGATCTCTTCAAGGATAAAAGAGGCAGCAGAAAAGTGGTTCTACAGAAGGATGTTGAGGATATTGTGTACCAACCACTTAAAGTGTTAGAGAGGATGCAAATGAGAAGAAAAGTTATACTTAACATCAGGAAGCAACAGTTGAGATTCCTTGGACACATAATGAGGCAGGAGGGTTTGGAGAATCTGATATTCACAGGACAGATGGGCAAGAGAGACAGAGGAAAGCAGCACAAGATATATTTGATAGGCTTGAGCAAATGGATGGTGGAGCAGAGATACCAAGAAGAAAAATATTAAGAACAACAAGGGACAGGAGCAAATGTAAATCCATGATTGCCTGCATCCTGTGGGGACATGGCACATAAAGAAGAAAGTAATCCAGCATTAAATATATTTTTTCCTGCCTTATTCAAAGATGAAAACATGATAGATTTGAAATGATGAGTTAACAGAGATGTGATTCTTCTGAAGGATGCTGAGAATATGTTAGACATTGTGCAAACAACAAGAAGTTTTAAGGAAAATAGAAACAAAAAAAGGACACTTCTTAAAATCAGAAACAGTTGAAATTTCTGTTGAAGGAATGCCTAGATAAATAAATGCATTTCTGTTGCTTCAAGTTACTTCTTCATCTTTGAAGAGATTGTCCATATAGGAGGATAGATATCATGTAAAATCCCCCACAAGACCACATAAATACTTGTTATATAGCACTTAATTCATTCAAAAATCTCTGTAGTGCATCCAACTGTAGAATCACATTTCTGTTGCTACAAATCCTTCCTTCATCTTTGATGAGATTGTTCAGCACTGGCTGGCATATAGAAAGACGAACATCACATAACAGTCCAGTACTCTTGTTTTTGTTTCTAATGAAAATTTCCTGTCTGTCAATTTTCTGCTTAGCTTTTGGAATGTAACCTTGGCCATACTTTTTCTTTGTTTCGAACAAATGTGCGTTGTGGTGTAGTGGATATTAGCTTGAAACTAGAAATCAAAGAGCCAAGTTTTAATTCCAGTTGAATTCATGGCATTCACTTATGCACAAATACCTTTGATAAAAGTATTAATCTCTCTTCTTCCTTCAGTTATGGGTTAAATAGTAGGGCAGATTGGGTTCTATAGCCTTGGTTGGCAACCAGTCTACTGCAGAAAGAAATGGCAACCTACTGCGGGAAAATCTTCTGCCCATTCATTCATGTTCTTTTCAAGACATGATCACCCAAGCATATAACAAATACAGCACTTAACTGACTGAATAATAATAGTTGCAGACATAAGTAAAGCTTCTACTGAGCATAAAATGGGGAATCAGTTTTCTATTGTTATAAAGTAATAAACTGATCTCCCACTAATTACTACTTATTAATATAATATAATCCATCTCTTCTCCCTCCAGCTATGGGTTAAATAGCAGGACAGATTGGGTTCTATAGCCTTGGTTGGCAACCAGTCTACTGCAGAAAGAAATGACAACCTGCTTCGGGAAAAGCTTATGCCAAGTCAGCCATGTTCCTTTTGAGACATTATCACCCAAGCGTGTAACATATATG
The DNA here is from genome assembly GCA_037127315.1 of Ascarosepion bandense. Taxonomy (NCBI): domain Eukaryota; kingdom Metazoa; phylum Mollusca; class Cephalopoda; order Sepiida; family Sepiidae; genus Ascarosepion; species Ascarosepion bandense. Next base: position 1,326,759 of record JBBBDQ010001271.1, read on the forward strand.
TCACTCAACTGACTGAATACAAGAGAAGTAGAAGAAAATAGTGACTGACTTTACATGTTTGTATAAATGGCTTGCAGAATAGGGAGCAACAAACCTTGCTTAAAGCTAAAGCAGATTTGTAGAAAGTCAGTATTGTTTACTCAATCACCAAGAAGTCATTTATCCAAAATACACCACAATACCATATTCAAAAGGGTGTCCTACTAAAATATCCATGACAAGCAAAACAAAAAGCTGACTAGAGACAAAAAAAATTCTTTGTCTCCACTAGACAATCTTATTCTAGTCAACAGGGGTAATATTATCTTTTAAAAGCTAAAGTCTGTAACTGGTTGACTGAATGTTGTGAACTCATTCCCTGTGCTGAGCAGTACATTTTATTTTTCTCTCCATTTACAGTTTCATTTACTAATAGTTTTGAGGCTATGAATTCACACATTAACTCTGGTGCTTCTGCTATTCATCTCTACATTCTTGACAAAATACAGAGAAGAATCTGCAATGTAATTGATCCTGACTAGGCATCTTGACTTCAGTCCCTTTCTCACTGATGTGACGTGCCTTCCCTCTGTCTTTTCTACAAGTACAACTGCTCTGATAAGCTTTTTTCCCTGGTGCCCCGACCACAAGAATGTAAGTGTGCTACTAGATTGATACAAGATGTGGTGTAATGGATATCGGTTCAAAATGAGAAATCGAAGAACTGAGTTTGAATTCCAGTTGAATTTGTTACACTCACTTATACGCAAATACCCTACAGTTCTATAGTCCTGGTTGGTATCTAGTCTACCACAGAAAGAAATGATAACCTACTATAAGAAAATCTTCTGCCTAGTCAGTCATAGATTAAAAGAGACATGATCACCCAAACATGTATCAAATATGCCACTTAACTGACTGACTAGATTGTCATTTTTCCCCACCATCCTTTTACTGTTGAAATATTAAATGTAGCTGCCACTTTTACTCTAGTAGTTTCATTTCTCACATTTACTGCCTGTAGAACTTCCTTCTGTTTACTTGATTCCCTGATAGCTACAATCTCCAAAAATTTAAATGAAATGTATTGACATTTTCTATCTTCATCTTTTCTCAATGGATTCCTGACACAGAAATAGTAACAAATTTGTAACTAGAACAGGCTATTTTCCCCTATACTCTCTTGTAGATAATTATCCACATGCTAACTCAAACTGTTCAAACCGGGAGGTCAACTGTACACAGATTTCTTCTTCTGGACCCAGTCTATAGCTATCAGGCCCATCTAATGTGACTCTCCATTCATTACTAAAAATTACTATTGAAACATCAGTTTGATATTTCCTTTTCTTTGTTTTCTCTCTGAACACCTTTTCTTCTATGTGCCTTGTCCTTTCAGGACATAGGCGATCATGGCCTTCCATGTCTGCCTATTCCTGGTGGCTCTTAGCACGCTTTCTTCTATAACACCAGACAACATCCGTTCTGTCACCCACCTGCTCAGGTCCTTCAAATATGTTATTACCTGCTTTCCTCTGTCTTGTTTTCTCTCTATCTGGCCTGTTAGTATCAGGTTCTCCAAGCCCTTCTTCCTTATTGCATGTCCCAGGAACTTTAGTTGTCTCTTCCTGATGCTCAATATTAATTTCCTTTTTGTTTCCATTCTTTCCAAAACCTCATCATTGCTCACCTGCTTGGTCCATGATATCCACAGCATCCTTCTGTAGAACCACATTTCAGCTGTAAGTTTTTCCTTCATCTATACATAATACTGATGTGCAGTTCTGGGAACACCATCTGTTCAAAAACAGTGAGAATCTAGTCAAGGTTTTATTATTTTGTATCAGAAAGAGACAATGGAGATTTCTGGGACACACAATAAGAAAAAATAACTTGGAAAACTTGCCACTGGCAACATATTTAAAACCGAAGGAAATATGGGTAACTTAACTAATAAGTTTGGTGATAAAACTGGCAGGTGTCAAACATTGCTTAAATCTATAAAGGATAGGAAGTTGTGGTTTTGAATGGACATGGTTCATAAAAAATGATTTGCAATATGATGATTTACATAATAAAATCTCTCACTACCAAATAAGTCATTACAAATATTACTAATAAACTTAAATTCACATGAGAGGTTTATCATATATCCTGAAAATTGTATTAAATTTTTTCAGTCATTTTTCTATATTTCTTAGACAAGGTAGTCTTTACATTATTTACACTATTCAGAATGTTGTCCTTATCTTTATTTCTTTGTTTACGACATTTTTACTAGGAATTTTGAAACAAATTTCAATCAGTAGGGTATATTCCAGATGCCATGTAGTTATTTCCCTTTAACCCAATTCTGTAGACAGGTTTTGAACTCACAACTCTTTGAGTCAAGTCACTGGAACTAACTACTCGGCTATGTGTCCTTGATTGGTTAGTCACTATCAATTTAACTGTAAATGCTTTGACTTGTATAACAAAAACTGATATTCTGTATTATTTTTTATATGACTTTACATTTTTATTATGTATTTCTATTACTTTGTGTATCTTTTTTTTTATTTGTTGCTTGTATAGGGAGCATCAATCTTGCTTGTTAAATTGACCTTATGCTTAAATGTTGCACATAGCTGAAAGTATAGGACACTCAGTGAGGCTCCCACTCACTATTTTGTTGTAATTGATCTTGCAAAACAAGTTTGTTAACTAGTACATGACATTGAAGAGGTGACATAAGGCTGAAAGTGTGAATCACCCAATTAGAATCAAACTCACTACTTATTTACAATCGATCTAGCAAAAAAAGATTGTTAACCATTACCCCACATTAAAGTACCCTGTCAATATACTGTAAAATGCTGAATCCTCCCATTTGTGTTACATAATAACTAGTGCTTAGTGTTATTTCTAAACAAATATAGGCATATAGTAGCATAAATACAACCTGTTTTGTAATGTAATTTGATTGTGTGTTGGCAGTGGGACTCATTTTATTTCGCCTGTACAACAGATTATTTGATTGAAACCATAATGGTGGGGCCCATGAGAAATTGCCATCAGTGTTTTTGTAGTCATTTATTCCCAGGATATGGCAATTAACAGCGTGAAGGGGGTTGCTTCCCAACGAAACAACTCCTCGCTCAGTAAGGACCAGCATGGGCAACAGGTGCCACCTGACCGTCGTCCGGCGACTGTTAGCACCAACGGCGTAAAGGGGACATTTTACTCCAAAATTTGTCCCTCGCCTGGGAAAGAACGACATGAGCAACAGGTGTCTCTGGACCGTTACCCTGCGACTGTGCACATCAAAGACAAAATCACTATCGGAACATGGAACACTCAACTGTGGACAACTAGAGAATGTCAAGCAGGAGATGAACAGACTGAATATCAACATCCTAAGCATATGTGAAACAAGATGGCCTAATAACGGAGATTTCAGTAGCAACACCCACAGGATAATATATGCAGGAGGTAAAAAAAACAAATAGCGCAACGAAAGAGGAGAAAAATGGATCCAATGGTGCTCAGCCAATGACCAGGTTATTACTAACACCTGGTTCCAAGAACACCCACAACGTTTATGGACATGGAGAAGCTCAGGAGGCGACACGAAGAACCAAATAGACTATATAACTATAAACAAGAGATTCAGGAACACAGTGGTCCAATGCAAAACATACCCAAGTGCTGACTGAGGAAGTGGCCACGTCCCAGTCATCTGCAAACTAAAAGTGAAACTCCAAAGACTGAAGAAGCCCAGCACATCACTAAGGCTGCAATACGACACGCTAGAGGATGACCTGACCCTGCAGAAAGAATACAATAACAGCCTGAGAAAGAAATATGAAGAACAAATTGGAAAAGGGTACTCAAAATGGGATTCACTAAAAGAAGTGATGGTGACCTCAGTGAACAACATAGCTCCAAAGGAAATCAGACGCAGAAGAAAAAAACGAGTGGATGACCAAAGAGATCCTCCACATGATGCAAAGGAGACAAAAAATAACGCCAAGACATGGAGCAGAGTACAAGAAACTTCACAGGGAGATAAGGAACAAATGCAGATAAGCGAAAGAGGAATGGCTCAACAACAAATGCGCAGAAGTAGAGAGACTGAGCAGGACCAACAAAGCAGAGATGAATAAAGAAATAAGAGAACTAACAGGACAAAAAACTGCTCCTCAACAGGATGCATAAAATCCAAGGAAGGGACAATCATATTAGAGAAAAAGGAAATACTCCAGTGATGAGAAGAATATATAAAAAATCTTTTTGCGACAAGAGAGAACAACCGAGAATACACAAAGAGATGGATGGACCGGAAATACTAAAATCCAAAGTGGAAGCTGCAATGGCCAAAATGAACAAAAACAAAGCAGCTGGTCCAGATGGCATAGTGATAGAGCTGCTGACAGCCTTAGAAGAATATGGTATAGAAAAGATTACCAACATAATAAATTAAATTTATAGCAGCGGAATAATACCAGATGACCTATGCAAGTCTATATTTATAGCACTGCCGAAGAAACCTGGTGCAAACGAGTGCAAACTACACAGAACTATCAGCTTAATGAGTCACATTACAAAACTGATTGTCAGAATCCTGATGAATAGAGTGAGAAGCAGAATCAGGCCAGAGATAGGGCAGGAACAGTGCAGGTTCATCAAAGACACTGGAACAAGGAACGCCATATTCATGATTAGGATGCTCTCTGAAAGGGCATTACAAATGAAAAAAGACTTGTACCTATGCTTCATTGACTACGCGAAAGCATTCAACAAGATACGACACAAAGAATTGATGGAGATGCTAGGCAGCCTCGACATTTTCGGGAAAGACATAAGAATAATCAAGAATCTCTACTGGCAACAAATGGCCTGCATACGGACAGGTAACGATCTCAGTAGTTACACAAAGATAGAAAAAGGCGTAACACAAGGATGTGTCTTTTCACCGGATTTGTTCAACCTATACAGCGAGAATATTTTGAGGACCCTAGATGACACACCAGGATTTGTTATTGGAGGCCACAACCTGAACAACATAAGGTATGCGGACGATACAGTGCTGATTGCAGACATGGAAAGGAAATTACAAGACCTCATACAGAAAGTAGCAGTGGAGAGTGACAAAAAGGGACTACAAATAAACTTTAAGAAAACAGAGTGCATGGTCATCAGCAAAAGATACAACCCAAAATGCCAAATACAGGTGGAGGATAACAGAATCAAGCAAGTACAAAAATTTAAGTACCTAGGAAGTGTTCTAAAAGGAGATGGAAAGTGTGACACGGAGATCTGAAGGCGAATTGGCATGGCAAAGGACGTGTTCCAGAAGATGAGCAAAATACTAACACACAGGAAAATCTTACTAGAAACAAAGAAAAGAGTGCTGGACTGCTACGTGATGTCAGTTCTTCAATATGGAAGTGAATGCTGGACAATATCATCGAAAATGAGGGCAAAACTGGAAGCGGCCGAAATGTGGTTCTACAGAAGGATGCTACGGATATCGTGGACTGAGCATGCAAGCAACGATGAGGTGTTGAAAAGAACAGAAACAAAAAGGAAATTAATACTAAGCATCAGGAAGAGACAACTGAAGTTCCTGGGACACACAATGAGGAAGGAGAGCCTGGAGAACCTGATACTGACTGGTCAGATAGAAGGAAGGAGAGACAGAGGAAGGCAGCGGATAACATATTTGCAGGGTCTGATCAGGTGGATGACGGAACAGGGGCTGCCAGGAGCAACAGGAGCTAACATACTAAGAGCCACAAGGGATAAGGAGACAGGGAGAACCATGATTGCCTACGTCCTGAAGGGACAGGGCACATAGAAGAAGAAGAAGATGGCAATTTCCTATTTTTCTGAAAATGGGGTAGCAATAACGCTGCAACAAAAGTGTTAATATTAAAGTTTTATAGCGTTAGCGTAGGTAAGGTACAATTTAGGTAAACATTAATCTATTAGATATGGGGGACCACTTGGAATACCAGATGCTGTAAGCTTGGATATAAATGTGGTGTAATGGATAACAGCTGGAAATTGGAAATTGGAGAGCTGGGATTGTTATATTCACTTAGTGCAAATATCCATAGGAAAGTTATGAATCAATCTCTTCCCTCCATATATGGGTTAATTATTAGGACTTGTATCAGAAAACTCTTTTTATCTCAAAAAAATTCTCACAATTTAAGAATATTTTCTTGCTTTTAAATAAGCTGTAAAAAGTCAATAAGTTGTAAAAAAATAAAATCAACCTATGAAATAACTCAACTTCAAATTTGAAACCTGGGATAAATTTTTTCTCATTAAAAAAAAGAATACAAGGAGTTTTACATGCCATCAAAGAGGGTAGTAACTTCAGTCAATTTACTTGGATACTTCCACTTTCATGAAACTTTTTGAGGGAGGGCTGAATATTTCTCAGTTTGACTCACTTCCTTAAAACTAGCAAAATGGAAAAATGTTAGGCTGTTTTGGAAGTTATTTTTGGTTAGTCTGAGAAGTTCTCAGTATTGCCCTCTGTAAGTTGATTTTTGATATGATCAGGAAAAATTATTTTCTTTGATCTTTCTATCATCTTTTTTTCTGTTTGCTCTTTTCTGTAATTTTATTCAGGAATATTAATCCTGTTAAACTGCTTTGATGTTAGGTAATTTCACAATTACAAAAATTTTCAATAGTTTTTATTATCCACCAATAAGTTTTTTTTTTAGTTAAACAATTCTTCCAGTACAAGTGTGTGTGTATGTATAGTAGTATTAGTCTCCATCAGTCAAGGTTGACCATGGGTAGCATCCTAGTTGTCTGCTTGGCTGGAGCATTGGCATCTGTGACTGTAGAAACCAATGTGGGAGTGACAGTCTTTGTTGCAGAGGTTGCATATACGCTTTGTTTCTGGTCTGTCAGAGCTGTCATTTTGCTTTCTGCGAACCTACCTCTCCATGGAGAGAATTAGCCACAATTGTGGAAATTTATAACAAAAAAAGAAACTTTAGATAACTTTATCATCCAACATACTTTGGGTGCCCTGCCTTTTATGATTGTTTGGCTAAACAATTGCCCTATCAAAGTTGTAATGGTCAAGCAGGGTCTTTCTGCAACAGTCACTGTCATATCACATTTATTACACACTATTATTGACAATGTAGTGATAGAGATGAAAAGGAAACTTATACTGAGCTCAAGTTTCTGGGACATGTAATGTGGAAGGAGGGCTTGGAGAATTAGATACTCACAGGACAGAGGGAAAAAGAGACAGAGGAAAACAATGCACAACATACTTGATGGGCTTGAGCAAATGAGTGGTAGAGCAGGGTTTGGGAGGGGTAAGAAGAGAAAGCGTGTTGAGAGCCCACAAGGGATAGGGAGATGTAGAAGGCCATGATCGCTTATGTCCTGAAGAGACACAGCACAGTGTAGAGAAATTATTACACTTTGGATTCACTGTCATGTATCTTTGCTTAACCAATTCCTTTATTGAACTTATAATGCACAGGCTGAGTTTTCATCTCTAGGCTTTCTGTATTTTCACAGTGTATCATTGACTATGTAGGATTCATAATACAGGTAGAAAAATGTATTACAATTTGCATGTTCTATTGTTTGCTTAGCCAGTTTTTTAAAAATAGTCAGACTGGGTTTTCCTCTGTTGTCAGTGGGATTTGTACATTTTTAGGGCCCTAAAAATTTGAACAGATATGGAGTCATCTTCACAGCAAGTAATAATAGATCCAAGGCTCCAATTGCCAAAATGTAGGCTATGAATAGATCTTGGCAAGTTCAATGAGCCCATACAGTGAGGACTTCAAGTACTGCAAGATACCAAGAAAATTTTGAAACTTGACCAATTCTGAGGTGAATTCTGAGGCCTCATGAAATGTGTACAGCATCTTCTAAAACCAATATAAACTACTTCAACTCACTGGTTTTTGATTTGATCACTAAAATAGCCATGTTTTAATAATAAACACTTAAAAAAGAATATCAAATTTGTTGAAAAATGCACTCATCAAATAAAGTTGCTTCAGTAGCTCTTCTGGGTTTAAGGGGACCTGAAGTTTAAGCTTTAGTAGTTTCTTAGTAGATCTGCTACTGTCTAAAATACTTTTTTTTTACTTTCATATTCTTATTTTCTTTCACTTTCTTAAATTTTCTTTGTGTCTTTTCCTAATTTTTCACTTCCTCAATTTTCTTACTTATTTACACTTTCATTTATTTTATTTATGTTTTTAGTCATTTCCCTCCAAGCAAAGGTGGGACCACCACTAATATGTAGGGGGTTACACTGAGAGAAAAGACTGGGTACAGGTAATATTTAAGAAAGGATAAAAATGAACAAGATTCAAGGAGATAGCAGATGGTAACTGATGTTGCATTTAAATCTTTGAAGATTGTAGTTATCAAGGAAACAAGTAAATGAAAAGGAGTTCCACAGGAAGGAAATGCAAGAAAAGAAATTGTTGGAGTAGAAGTAGCAGTTACATTTAACTATTTCAATGGTAAGAGTAGGACCTAGATGCTAATATAGAAACACACTTAAATTCACATGGACGAGGTATCGGGGGAAAAGCTCATCAGAGGGTTGCCATAGAAATATCTGTAGATAAAGGGAAGTTATGTCATGTCAGTGAGAAAGTGACTAATGTTGAGATGCCGAGTCAGGACCAATTATATTGCAGATCTTTCTTTAGATTTTGTTGAGAACCTCAATATGAAGCTAGGGCACTTGACCAGATATGGCAACAGTATTCAATGCATGGATGAATGATAGATTTGTAAGTGTGTGAGATGAATTTCAACAAGAAAAGCAAGACAGGGACCCAACCTTTATAACACGAGCTGCTGCTATAGATCTGGTATATTTATCTACTTCAGGTTTGTTGAAAAAGTGAAGCCAAGGAGGCATAGTGCTGCCCTCAAGGAGACTTGAATCAGCCATGTTGATGGCTGGAAGAAAAGGGAGCAGTTTTGTTTTGGGGGCATTCAAATTTGCAAAGCATTTCCTGCCCCAATTAACCACTGATTAGAGGTTCCTTCAAGAGCAGCAGCCAGGTTTTGCAGATTTCCTTTTGAGGTGGGAGTAAATGGTGGTGTCATCTGCAAAGATTTCTACTTGTGAACTGATGGCATCTGAAAGATCATTGATGATGATCAGAAACAGCATCAGTCCTAGGATAGAGCCTTGAGGAACACTCGCATTCATGTAAAATGACCTGGAAGCTTGCCTGTTCAAAACGATCTTCATTACATGATTCAACAGGAATGATTGGATTAAATCAAGCAATTGTCCAGAAATACCGAAGTCCTGGAGCTTGCACAGAAGGCCAGGATTTTCTTCATATATTTTCCCAATTTTTTTCATTTTCTTACCTCTTTTCATTTTCCATTTTTTAGTATTTTCTGTTTTCATTTTCTTTTTCCACTTTTTATTTTTTTCTCAATCCATTTTCTTACTTTTTGTAACTTTCATTTTCTCCCTTTTTTCTTCTTCCTCCATTTTTTTTAGTTTCATATTTCTATTATTTTCTTACTTTTTATTATTTCATTGTTTTTCATTTTCTTCATCCACTTTTCTCCTATCACATTTTTTTAATTTTTCATCTTTAATTTTCTCACTGTTATCTTCGATTTTTTTTTATCTTTTTTCTCCTTTGATATTCTTACTATTTTTCTCCTTTGATATTCTTACTATTTTTCTCCTTTGATATTCTTACTGTTTTTCTTCTTTGATATTCTTACTGTTTTCCTCCTTTGATATTCTTACTATTTTTCTCTTAATTTTCTTACTATTTTTCTCCTTTGATATTCTTACTATTTTTCTCCTTTGATATTCTTACTGTTTTTCTTCTTTGATATTCTTACTGTTTTTCTCCTTTGATATTCTTACTATCCTTCTTACTGTTTTTCTTCTTTATTATTCTTACTGTTTTCTCCTTTGATATTCTTACTATTTTTCTCTCTTAATTTTCTTACTATTTTTCTCCTTTGATATTCTTACTATTTTTCTCTTTATTAATTTTCTTACTATTTTTTCTCCTTTGATATTCTTACTATTTTTCTCTTTATATTTTCTTACTACTTTTTCTCCTTTGATATTCTTACTATTTTTCTCTTAATTTTCTTACTATTTTTCTCCTTTGATATTCTTACTATTTTTCTTCTTTGATATTCTTACTGTTTTCCTCCTTTGATATTCTTACTGTTTTCCTCCTTTGATATTCTTACTATTTTTCTCTTAATTTTCTTACTATTTTTCTCCTTTGATATTCTTACTATTTTTCTCCTTTGATATTCTTACTGTTTTTCTTTCTTTGATATTCTTACTATTTTTCTCCTTTGATATTCTTACTATTTTTCTCTTAATTTTCTTACTATTTTTCTCCTTTGATATTCTTACTATTTTTCTCTTAATTTTCTTACTATTTTTCTCCTTTGATATTCTTACTATTTTTCTCTTAATTTTCTTACTATTTTTCTCCTTTGATATTCTTACTATTTTTCTTCTTTGATATTCTTACTGTTTTCCTCCTTTGATATTCTTACTGTTTTCCTCCTTTGATATTCTTACTGTTTTCCTCCTTTGATATTCTTACTGTTTTCCTCCTTTGATATTCTTACTATTTTTCTCTTAATTTTCTTACTATTTTTCTCCTTTGATATTCTTACTATTTTTCTCCTTTGATATTCTTACTGTTTTTCTTCTTTGATATTCTTACTATTTTTCTCCTTTGATATTCTTACTATTTTTCTCTTAATTTTCTTACTATTTTTCTCTTTTTGATATTTTTACTATTTTTTTTCTTTGATATTCTTACTATTCTTTTTCTTTGATATTTTTTACTATTTTCTCCTTTGGTATTTTTTACTATTTTTCTCCTTTGGTATTTTTTATTTTTCAGTTCTTCCAATTTCTTACTTTTTTGCTTGGGTTTTCTTACTTATTTCTACTTTCATTTCCTTTCTTTTTTAATCTTCAATTTTTTTTTTGTCAGTTCATTTTCTTACTTTTTATTACTCCATTTACTTATGTTATTCATCTTTTGGTTCTTTTTCTGTTTTTTTAGAAAATAGAAGAAGAAAAAGGAAATGCAAACTACTTTTTTTCTTTCTTTTTCTTTTTTTTTCTATTTTCATTTTCTTAATGTTTTCTTTTTAATTTTTTTAATCTTTTCTAGTTTCATATACTTTTGTGCCAAGGGAAACGCCATTTGTGGGCACAAGTATATTAAGTTCACCAAATATTTTATAAAAAGAAATTCTTGATAAATATTGTCAGGAATTTATAGTAAAATGTAGAATTGATATTCTCATTACACACAGGCATGCAGACCTGTATGTCAATTTAAACTGTGCCAATGTTTGAGCACTGACATCAGCAAGGTGTGAAATATAATTTTTTCAAGTTCCCTTATGGTATTATATAATATGGTATATTGATTTTGTTGGAAGTAAGGTTCAAGAGAACTATGGGTCAGTATTAATTATATGTGGTTGGCATCTTCATTGTTTTAATAGTTTTCTGTTTTGTGTAACATGTAACCAAAAAGTACCAAAATCTATTAATGTATATTTCAAAAGAATGCTGTTTATGGTTTTATCTATAATCATCTAAAATCTGGTTTTTCCATCTTTATTCTATCATTTTCATTACTGTATTGTTGAATACCTACTATTCATTTAGGCTTTCAGAATCTGAGATAAGCATTATCATTAATACTATAATTTGTTTATGAAATTTTTTGTTTATCGCATTTTTATTCTTTAGCTGATCTAATCTTTTATAATGAATTTAAATTCACATCCAAAGAAACATTTGTTATCAAATTCCAAATTAACAAAGAAATTAGTTAAAACTAAAAACATATCTGAAATGTTTTGTCAAAGAATCTAAAAATAATGTCCCATTGCTTAATTGTAAAAGTAAAGAACTTCAGTTTAAGTCTTCTTCAAAATAATGTTTTATAAATTTTTACAGATCAACTTTACCTAAACCATGAAGTGGGAGGGTTTGTAGGTTGAAAAACATTGCTTAGGGTAGAAATTTGTAGAGAAACATGAGCTCCTCATAAATTAAAAGAAGAAAAGAAAATTTACAAAGATCTAATCAATTAAAAAACCTGAGAAAGTAAAGCAAAAATTATTTAAAAGTAACAATAAAATATGTGTATATGTATCCCAAACATCCAAGTTTACATTGCAAAAATGGATCAAAATAGTGATCCTTCAAGTTCAACAAGTGAGATCTTGATAATTTTCAAGGTTATTTTGGTTAAATATTTATGAGAACAAAATTTAATCCTTCTTCTTTAGAAAGATACAATTATTTCCTAGGTGTGATAATTAGTTTTTATTCCATATCTATTTAAATTATGTCACAATTTCAATTTTCTGCATTAACTGAAAATACTTAAGCAAGCAATCTAGAAACAAGTTGTTATAGCTTAAAGTTAAAAGATTTGAGTTTGAGTCTTGGTCAATACAACATTTTTCTTATGAATTCACCCAGTTCAACTTAATAGCTGAAGAAGAAAAGAGCAAAGAAAAATTTTAAGATAAAAAAATAATAGATTTCACTAGTAACAAACAAAAAAAGTAATTGTAATAACTGAAAAAAGTTAATAAAAAAAATCTCAAAATGAACTTTCTATAGCTTAATGTAAAGATATCTAAACTTATTTATAAATGGAACTTTGTCTGTGTGTGTGTGTCTCTGTGTGTGTCTCTGTGTGTGTCCATTACCTATAGACTCCAAAACGACTGAACTGATTTTCTTTAAAATTTACACAGTTGCACTATAAGCATCTGCAAGTGTTCTTAGCTAGGTTTTGTGTCAAGGTACCATCAATAAAAATCGATAATCGAAAAACTTGGGTTATAGAAGGAGTGGTCCGATTTTAATCAAATTTGATACACTCATAGACAAAGACATAAGAAATGATATTCAGAAGTTTCAAGGTTGCAGTTCTTACAATAGTGCAGAAAATCGATAATATATATATATATATATAAAAAGCAAGATATTTGTGTGTGTATCTGTTTATCTGCCTGTATGTCTGTAATTTTTTCAGCCCTTTTATTTTAGTTTTTGCTTCGGGTTTGGCTCTAAGTAGGTACAGTTGTAGTTCTTAGTCTCATCCATGATACCATTTACTTGGAGGACTTCTTTAGCTTTCAAAATTCAGTTTACAACGAAAAAACTTATTTGATATCGATACCAGGAAATCAAAATTTGACTTACATCCATTCATTTTTCTTTCAGTCTACGGTTTCACTTTAACTGGAAACAACTATTGCTTTTTAGTCTTTCATGCCAATGTCCAAAGAGTCTGAGCTCCATGACCATAGATTAGTTTTAAAGCTTTTATTACACCCGAGCAATGCCGGGCTATACTGCTAGTGTAATATATGTTCAGGTTTTATCAATACAATATTTTTTTTTATGAATTCTATGAATGAATCTACTAAAATGCTGAGAATATAAAGAAACAAAAAGCTGTAAAACTTATTCCAACTAAGAAGAGAGCACATGAAATAAGAATAAAAAATACCTGATGTCATCAGTATCTCCAGACAACTTAAGAGCATTTCTTGTTTAATAGTTAATTGAACTGTAAAGAAGAACATCAAACATAAAAATACAAGGACAAGAAAAAGACAGTTTATTGGGTACTAATACAATCACTTTATTTATAAGTGCTCCACAGGGTACAGGGTACATGCGATTGACAAATATAATTGAAGATTCTGTCTGCAGACATTGTATTGAAAGAAATAGTGCAGCAGACCTTCATGTTTTTTATTTATATTTATTGAATTATTTTAGTAGGCATCATTTTTGGGATAGATTGACGAAGCTTAGAGAGGGTCAAGAAATCACTTAAGAATACACTGGGTCATTACAATGGTCATAATTGTTGTATAAAAACTGGAACATTTTTTGCAAAATAAAAGCCAGATATAAAAAGGAAATTTTCTTTATAAGAAAATTGCTTTGTTTTTATCATGTAAGAAGCTAAGAGCCCAAAAAGGAAATTTAAAGATTGGAAAATAATTGTATATATATATGTGTGTGTGTGTGTGTGTGTGTGTGCCTGTGTCAATAATTCATAAAGGTTCTATTTAGCTTTTTGAAATGCAAACTTATTTTAGCAACTTATTTTGACATCAAGTAAAAAGATAATTTCTATTTTATAAATGTACACACACAAATCATGTATATTTGTCTCCAAGATGAGTTTGGAACAGCTGCTTAAACTTGCAGTGCCTACTTTGAAAAAGATAAAATATGAGATAGAGCAAATGCTATATCTCTAAAGATCTGACATTCTCTCACTATGACAGACAACAAATAAAATATTATGATGTAAGCTGCTGAGAGATAGTGTTTTTATTTAAACTATTTCTGACCTCCATTATCATCATCTGATAATTCTTGGAGGACTTGCTGTTTTTAAAATAGTGAAATAAATTTATTTATAATCCAAAAGTATGCCTTAACTTTGTAAAAAAGAGAATTTGTTTTTGGAAGTCTGCATATAAATTTGTATCTTATAAAACTTGCCTAATACAAGGGAGTTTTTGTAATTGGGAAGGGTTCAAGATTTTTCTCAATATGAAATAAATGGAGGGGGTCTTAAGAAAAAGGGGGTTTAGAAAATCATTTAATGGGTCAAAAAGTGTGAAATGAATAAATTTGATAGTTTTAATAGGCTCAGGCATGGAAAGGGTTGAAAAATTTCCTAAAAAACGAAAAATATACCCCCCTTTCTATTAGAGTAAACTTTTAGAGATTGAAAACTTGACCTTTGTACAAGTTTTCAATCTTTAAATCTTTGTACAATTAAATAATTCTTTAGTACTTCTAAGAATCAATTATTGACTTTTAATTATTAAAGCTGATATATGCATGAGTATAAATATAATTGTTTAAAATTTGCTAATTTAAGGGGTTAAAGCACTTGTGTACGTATATATATATAATTTTTTTTTATTTGTAAACGAGTTATATTACACAACCCAGGTTTCTACCATCTGGTGTCTTCAGTTCTATAATATAATTGTATTGAACACTTTTTAATACAACTGTGTATCTGCCTAATGTAATTATGACATAAACTAAGTAATTGAATAATTATATTATGGACATAGAAAACATTTACAGATATATATATATATGACAGTTTTTTTCATAAGATATTTGTCGAAAACTAATGATTTCTATGCAGAAACTTTTTTGATTTATGCAATGTATGTGCTTTTTATTTCTAATGTTGTTATGACACTGGTTTGATGCTGTTAAAGCATTCTTGAAGATGTTAAAATGCTTAACAGTACTGTATAATGATTAAAATAGCATGCTTTTTGGGAATTGTTTTTTGGAAAATCTTTTTAATAAAATGCATTATAAGTGTTTGGCTGAGTTCATACAGAACTCAAAAGAATGGCAGGAAAATATTTTTCACTTAAGGCAGATAACAAGTCCAACTTAGTTAATTACTTGATAATACTTTCTATAAAGTATTTACGATTAAACATCAATGTACTTTTATCACTTCTATGTACTTTTATTAAATGTACCTCATAACATAAAATGGAAGAAACTTTTATAGAATTAATATGACTTGTAATTTTAAAAGCCATGGAACTGAAACGATTTGTGAAATGATTTTGTCAGTTTCGGTGTTGAAGAAAATCTAGCATAAAAATATTTAATTGTAGGAAGATTGATTAGTGAGAAGTTAATCAGACTAGTTGTTATTAAAGATAATTAACGTGCATTAATTAAAACCATATATGGTTTTAATTAATAAACTGAGAGCTTTTGATGTTGAAATAAGAATATAAATGTTGGAAATCTTGTTTGCAGACAACACGTCTTTTTTGACTCAATATGAGTAATACATAGGAAACACTTGTCTAAACTGCTTTTCAAAAAAGTTGGTTTTAAGTTATCATTTCAAACTTACTCCAACTTGATTCCCAAGAGTTCAAAATTTACCAAATTAATTTTTGAGAGAAGTTTTGGGATGTTTGAATTATGTTCTGTACATCTTGTTTGTACTTTGGAAACAAAAGGAAAACTGTATTAATTATTTTAGGACAAAAAGTTAATTGATTATTTTCTATGTATATTTTCCAGAAGATTTATTCTGATTCGTTTATTCCTTTTCTCCTAAAAGGATAATCTACAAGGTAGAAGGAAAAATTGAAAGAATATTTCAGAAAACGTTTATGCAAATTATTAGCTTGAAAACAAGATCAGGAAAATCTTAGCTATGTGGGAGAACAGTAAATGTAGTTAAAGTTTTCTGAACCTATTTAAAAGGTCATACAGTCTTTCCAGTTTCATGAAATAATTTTCTCGTATTAGAAAATCTTTTTTTAAGAAAATCTCTGTATTTTTGTTTTTTTCTCTCTTAACTACTGCAGTTGGTTTTAAATTTATTTATTTTAAATTAAAAAAAAATGTTCAGTTAATTTTCTTTTCAACAACACAGTAAATAAAACTGATCCTAAAAAATTGTTTGCCATTTCTAACTTGGATATTATTTTCAAGTTTCCTAAAAATTCTTTGATTATAATTATGTTTGGCCAATGAATTCTATTAATGCTATTCTAAAAAAATATGCAAGATCATAAATTTGTAACATTTTATTGCCAAAAAATAATACTTCAGAGTATTTTAAGAACAGATGCATACTCCCACAGGAATATATATATATACATACACAGACATACACACTCTTTTATACTTTCTCTCTCTCTATATATATATAGGGTGTGAAGAGTAACTTGTCACCATTTTTAATTTTGCATATGTGTGTTGTTTGTTTCTTTTTATTTTATTGACTGCACAGTGTAGTCGGCTCAGCTGAGCACCATCTATGAGCAAAAGAGAACAATAATGCAATTCACTCTGCCAGAAATTTGGAAACAGTAAGCGGTAATGCTTGAAATCTGATTCAACTACCAAAATAAGTTCTTTTGATATAAAATTCAAAGAAATTAACTGGTAGTGAAACTGATTGGTTAGGTTTTTTTTAAAGATTTTTTTTCAGAAATATAGATTTACAAGTTTTAATTTTTGTTAGAGCTGGTTTTTCAAGTAATTTCTTTTTCTCTTCTTCTAGAGGTGTCTACTCCATGTAGTCTTCTTTTTAATTTTCCTTCTTCATTTTTTGCTTATATATTTCTTTAATTTATTTATCTATATTTCTAAGATTTTTTTTATTGAAATTATTTACATTATTCTCATCTTTGTTGCCATATTCATGACATGAAATTATTTTTTTTTTCTAATAGATGTTCTTTGTGGTATTTCAGTGCTTAAATTTTGTTAAAACTTTCTCAATTAAATCATTTATTTTTATATTATTTTTTCTTTTTTTGTTTTTTTTTCTCTTTATTTATTCTGCTGCTGTACCAACTGGTCATTCATGCTTGATTCTTGGAACTGACCTCCTTGCTTAATATATGAGAATGTTAGTTAAACATCACTTGGTCAACTGCCCAAATAAGTTATTCTGATTAAAAATTTAAAGAAATTAACTGGTGATGAGACCAGTTGTTTCTTGAATGATTTTTTTTAAGAGGCATTGCTTTGCCAATTTTAATTCTTTGTTGAATCTGTAATAGATATCTTGACTTTTACTAAGTTATTAAAAAAACAGTTATAAGAGTAGATACTTTTTTTCATTGCTCAGTTCATACTCCTCCCTCTTCTCTTAAACAGGAGTAGAAGCTCATTCCTTGTTTTCTGTTTAGGCAGGAGTTCTTAGTTCATTTTCTCAGGTCTTAGTGATGCTGTCATAAGTTTTTGACAACGTCTCTTCATACTGAGGGCACCAAGCTGGCAGTTGTCTGCTTGCTGCTTCCTAACTGGTAGTTAGAAGCTTAAACTCTTGTGTAGCATAGCATAGTCTAGAGAAGCTGCCCTGATCAACAGTCAAATAATAATGGGGTTCTTGCAGTGCCATATTGTACATGGATGGGGGTCTTTGTATGCACCTCTAGTAGACAGCCTGAAGCCCCACTATGCTGCAGTCTGTATCAGTTTTCTTCTCAAATGTTACATTTGATGACCAACTGCTACTATTACCCTAGTAGCAATCAAAGATGTAAAAATAAACCAACCCAACTTTTCTTCAACATCCATGCAACTTTCGCAGTGATGAATCTTTCCTCTGGAAAAAGTTCCTACACATCCTACCCTTCTGTGAAACTAATCTTAACTCAACAATTCCCTCCTCTGATTT
>JBBBDQ010001271.1:1947500-2147500 GCA_037127315.1 Ascarosepion bandense
CACACAAGATGACAATTAGTCATAACTGAGGTATTTGCTTGGCTAATCCAAACATTGTAGATTGTTAGCGCTGTTACATAAATATTTTCATGGTAGTTGTTAAGTTTTTCTGTTTGGTACTTTGTTGGCAACAGAGTCTCGTCATTTTACTATCTAGAGGAAATCATAAGTTCTATTCTAATACTTGATTCTCTTACAGTCCTTACTTTTGGAACCCTTTTCCAGCTTCTTGTTTTCTCATCAAATACAACCATCAAAAATTTAAATGCACTGTAAATTATTATCTTCTGTTTTCTTGAATTCTGTTCTTTTTATTGTCTTTTTTTCATCAATAATGTTTTCTCAGTTTCTTTCACTCCCAGAAAATCCTTGCATCTTAGCGGCTTTGTTGTGAACTGGACAACGTGGTAGTAATTTGAAAGTGGAGTCACCATCATAAAGTAGACTGGTTATCCAATCCACGGCATTAATAATAAAGATAACTCAGAGAACAATATAATAAGAATAATGACAATGTATTAAACATCTTAAAAATCTCCCTGATTCCATAAGAGCCCAAGTAGGTTTGTACGCCGATGACACCACAATTTACTCTCGCCTCCTACAAAAATCTGGTGTAGGCGTCAAAGCTAACCTCGCAGCCGAGATTGAAAAAGACCTCCAATCCATATTGGACTGGGGTAAGAAATGGCTAGTAAATTTTAATGCTTCTAAAACGAAGCAACTCTTAATTAACCATCATCGACAATCTCACCTACCTCCCATTAGCATGGACCAGGCTTGCCTCCCAGAGAGTAAAACACTACGCCTCCTTGGTCTCACACTTTCAGCAAACCTCAAATAGAATGACTATATCAAATCCATTGCTAAATCTGCTGCTATGAAAGTCGGTTCTCTGTGTAGGGCCCGGAAGTTTTTTCCGTCTAAATCTATCCTGCGCATATATAAATCTACCATCCGCCTCTGCATTGAATACTGTTGCCATATCTGGTCGGGTGCCCCTGCTATTCTCCTCGGGCTTCTCGATAAGGTTCACAGGAGGGTCTGTAATGTGATAGATACTGACTTGGCAGACCGCCTGCAGTCTCTCTCCCACCAGCGAGACGTGGCTTCCCTGTGTCTCTTCTATAAATACTTTCACGGCTTCTGCTCCGATGAACTTAGATCACTGGTGCCCCCTAAATACGAATTTGCACAAGATACTAGATTAGCAACTAGATCCCACCCTTTTACAGTGAAACCGATAAAATGCAACCGCAACTTCTACTCCAACAGTTTCTTTCCTCGCACTTCCCGACTGTGGAATTCCCTTCCACACAATTGCTTCCCCGATGGATACAATCTCCAGGAGTTTAAATGTAAGGTCAATAGACACCTCCTAACACACTAACCTGCTCCCATTCCTCCTGACATTCCCTATGTCTAACATTCATTCCTCCTGACATTCCCTATGTCTAACCACTCCTTCTCTTTACCTTCCCCTATGTAGCCCCATGCGCAATAGTGGCAGTGGAATGCCTTGCTTGGGGTGAGATGATTAAAAAAAAAAAAAAAACATAATTACAGGATTGATTATTTTGTGCATGCAAGATTTAGTGGAGAAAGTTCTCTCTTGGATGTTGAAGAAAATGCATCAATGTTCATACTGAAAGATTTCTTGAAAAAAAAATATGATGTTTGTACTAATCAGTAGTTGAATATAATTATATATGAAGTGAAGTATGCTTGTAAGAGAGAGAGGAATATTTTTGGTGTAACTAATTGCTAAACGCAGTTAGCGCAGTATGTGAGTTGAAAAGGAACTAACAGCATTTGGACTGTTAGCTCCGAAAGACAGATTCTAACTGGTCTAAACATGTGTGAACATCAGCTTATATATTTCTGAATGAAGCGTGGGAAAAAGAGGTTTCACGTGCGGTACTAATGTATAAGTATGTGCGTATATATGTGTGTACCTGCATACATGGCAATATGTGTATAAGTATGTACATGCATGTAGAAGTGATTCTACAGTTTTATCACCTTGCTTAGGGTGAAATCATTAAAAAATATTTGCTGAACTTTATAATAGTGTAATTTTGAATTTAAATAAGTTGGTAGTTATTCTATGCTTTTAAATACAATAATCTATCATCAAAAAAAAACATTCAAATTTAGATTTAGAACAGCTGACACGATTTTCCAATTCACTTTTGTAAAATTTATCTCATTAAATTGTGAGATTACCCCAACTTGCTTTCCCCTGGATGTTGCTTAATAGGGTTCTATTAAGTGATACTGAAATCAGTGGTATATAAATAAAGGATTCACTCTCTCTTTCTGCTACAGAATATAATAACAAAATCATAGGACTCTTCCCTTCCAGTTAGACACTCCTTAGGCAGGCTGACTACTTTATTTCCCTAAACCATGGTCTCATCAAATAAAAATTCAAGATAGTATTACAACAATACAACTAGTACAGATAAAGCAACTAAAGCAGAGATGAAAGAAATACAAGTAAAAAATAAAAGTTTATAAAAACAAATTATAAAAACAAATTATAAAAACAAATTAATACTGCAATTATTAAAATCATGAGTTACTAATAATGGTTGTCATTGCTTTAATATACTATCACTATTAATAATACTAGATGTGTAACTAAAGCATCTGAAATTAAAATTCTAGTAAAAAAAATTAATAAATGATCGACAATGTGTCACTATGATATTACAGCTACTGATACTACTAGTGTACAGAAATGTAAGCATGAATAACAAATATGGCAGAATCATGTGACTGGGGAAAAAAAAACGGATAAATTAAAATAATGATATTTGATCTGCAAACTCAAGTGGTTAGAACTACTACCACAATAAGGGATAAAGCAAAAAGAGAGATGTGAGTTCAAGTCCTGTCAAGTGCTTATTATTTATTTTCATTTTGTAGAAAATTGAGGGGTTGAAAATTTGGCCTTGTAAAAAAAAAATATTGAACTTCTCAACCAAAAAAAAAAAAAAAGGAAAAGAAAAGAAGAAGACAGCAAAATACAAATATACAATTTTTATATTCAAGAAATTGTTGAGATGATTTTACAGAAATTGTTTTTCTTGTCAAGTTATTCTTTTGAAGACAGTTTTCATATGGCAGGAACTACTCTAGATATAGGAAAATTTCTTTATAACTCCTCTTACTACTTCAACTCAGACTTTTACTCAGACTGGCTACTCAATATTGTTATAAACTTCCTAAGACCAGATCTTCTGATTCATGTTATACAAATTTCCACCATTGGCCAAATGTGAACACACTGAAATCCAAGGCTGAACTAAAAACTTTGTCAACTGTACACAGGCTCCACCCATAGCATCTGTTTCACTTACATACTTAAAGAAAAATGCAATCCAGAATTTTCACCAATAGCAGCCACTCCTGCCTAAAGAAAAATTGAAGCTGACCTGAGCCTAAGAAAAGGATATAAAATCCCATCGAAGGGACTTCTTAGGTAGTTGGCCGGCACATGATTCACAATTCTTGTCAACAGTAACTTTCCATCTCTAATGACACTGGCAAAAGGCTGTTGGCACAGTAATTCACAACTCACCCTCCCTCTCCTACTGTACGAATGATTTTTATGCCTCTATGTAACTCTTTTTTTTTTCAATGAGAGACATTCACACTGATTTACCATTTGTATTTTTTGTTAATAAAATTAATTATTTCCTTAACCTCTGTCATTTCTTCTTTGTTTTGCCATCATACATTTAACATCACAATATATTGTCATTTATTATACAAACCTAGTAAGTTTTGTTCGTTCTAGTCCAATTTTTTTCTTATAAAATAGACTAAACACAGGAAAATTTCTTAATGATAACTCTTTTTTTTAAATCATGTTGCCCCAAGCAAGGCATTTTACTGCCACTGTTGTGCAGGGAGTTACATAGGAGGAATGTTATGAAGAGTGAGAAGTTGCAGGGGGTGTCAGGAAGAGAGTAGGAGAGGGAAGAGATTACTGAAGAGAGTGGGGTGGACCAGGAGGAATGTTATGAGGAGTGAGAAGTTGTAGGAGGTGTCGGGAAGAGAGTACTGACGAGAGTGGGGTGAATGTAGAAAAGCATGAGAGAGAGGATGTAAGTTAGTGTGACAGGAGATGACTATTGATTTTACATTTAAATTCTTGGCGATTGTAACTGTCAGGAAAGCAAGTATGTAGAAGAGAATTCCACAGGCGGGAAGTTCGAGAAAAGAAGCTGCTGGAGTAGAATTTGCGTTTACAATTTATTAGCTTCACAATAAAAGGATGGGACCTAGTTGCTAATCTTGTGGCGCGAGGAATTTCTTATATAGGGGGTACCAGTGAGCCAAGTTCATCGGAGTAGAAGCCATGAAAGTATTTGTAGAAGAGACACAGGGAAGCCACACTGCGTCGGTGAGAAAGCGACTGTATCCTAGCTGCCAAGTCGGGATCAATCACATTACAGCTTCTCTGTTGGATTCGATCAAGGACACCTAAGTGGATAGCAGGAGCACTGAACCAGATATGGCAGCAATACTCAATGCAAAGGCGGATAGTAGACTTGTATATGTGCAGTATTTTACCTGAGACTTTTACTCAATATATTGTCATTTATTTATATGGACCTAATATTAAACGCAAGAATACATGTAAATAATAAACATAAAAATGCTAGGTTTTATTCTAAAATGTGTAACTTGAAAAATATAAAATTTTTAATAAGAAAAACTGAAATGTCGCTGATTTCTCTAAATCATGTGGTGAATTAATTTCCCTAAACCATGTGGTGTATGGCTTCATCAAATAAAAATTCATTGATATATGTTTTAAATACTGTGCAGTTTTTATCTTTCTTCATAAACTTTTAAGTTGATATCCTCTCAGTAGAGATATCATATCTTATGAATAATTTTCAATAAAGATAAAGTTTTATTTAATCTGAAAGTGATTAATTTATAGAATATATATAGAATATATATATAGAATTCAAATTTGGTCAAAAGAACAAATTAAATTCACATTAGCAGACACATTGTCTGCTAATGTGAATTTAATTTGTTCTTTTGACCAAATTTGAATTTTTACCGATTTTAAAAGTTTTTTGCACTATGATTTCATGCTGTTTCCGACAATCTGAATAAAAGCGTCAAAATTCTGGGACATGCTGTTTTTAATCCTTAGCTCAAATGAGAATATATTGTTTGAGTAGCTAGATGAGAATGATAGATTAATTCATAGAATATTAATGTAACAGTTAACGTTAATTTGTACACAACCATTTTATTCAATATAAAAAAATAGAAGAAAATATAGTCATTAGACTTTTGCTTTTTCTAAAAATAATTTCAAAATATAATTTGTCTTGAAATCTTTTGTTCAATAATAATGCTCGTAAGGATTATATCTTTGAAACAACCAGTTTTTACTTTTTTCATATCAATATAAAAATAATATTGCTGCTTTTTTTAATTATGATCCAAAATTTATTTAATTTATTGAAAATGATATTGCACCTGCATTTATCACTTAAATTCATTCGAGATGCGTCATGATGACTCGTGTTCTTAATGCTAAACTTGCAATATGTGATTTAAAAAAAACAAAACAAAAAAACTTGCATTTATGTGTTAGGAACGTGCTGTGCACTAAAAGCGCTTCGCTTGTTTACGCTAAAAAATGTGATTTAACGAGATTTTTCCACCTTACATTTTTTTATGATGAAATTCAGCAAATTGGAAAAACGTAAAAAAATTCAAACCAACACGAAACCGCGTGACTTCAGAGAAAAGCACGTTTTAACATTGGATGTAAATCATGTAAGGGAGGTAACTACATATGACTTAATTTCGAAAGTAACCACAAGTATCTCAACATATTTTTAATCATTTTTGTTGGCATGACTTAATGGTTTGATACAGGATGCCTGTGAATTGAGATAATGACGAAATAAATAATTTAAAAAATGATAATTTAAGTAAAATATCAACGTCATTATTTAGTAATATACAAAAGAGATGTAAATTGTTTCACTTTCACTTCAATCCTGACTTGGCATCTCAACTTCAGTCACTTTCTCACCAATGTGGTGTGGCTTCTCTTTAACTTTTCTACAAATATTTCCATGGCAAATACTCTGACAAGTTTTTTTCCTTGGTGCCTCATCCATGTAAATTTAAAGGTGTTATTAGATTGGCATCTAGGTCTCACCCTTTTACCACTGAAATAGTTAAACTCAACTGTCTATTCTACTCTAACAGTTGCTTTTCTTGCACTTCCCACCTGTGGAACTTCCTTCTCTTTACTTGCTTCCTTGATAGTTAGAACCTCCAAAAGTCAATTACCATCTATCTCTTTGAATTTCATCTTTTTATCCTTTCTTCATCTTTCTTCCTTCTGTGTCTCTCTGTAACCCCCTGCACACTAGTAGCAGTCCTTTTGGGGTGATATGATTAATATATATATATATATTGTCACCCCTTTTACTGTTGAAATAGTTAAATGCAACTACAGCTTCTACTCTAATAGTTTCTTTTCTTGCAATTTACGCCTGTCAAACTCCCTACTTTTCACTTGCTTCGTTAATAGCTACAACCTTCAAAAGTTTAAATAACGTCAGTTGCCATCTTTGATCTCCCTGAATGCCATCCTATTATACTTTCTTCATCACCCTTTTTCTACCCTCTTCATCACCCTTTTTCTACCCTCTTCATCTCTCTGTAACCCCCTATGCCTTAGTAATGGTCCTGCCTTGCTTAGAGTGATATTATTTTTAAAAAAATACTTAAACCTATAGCAAAATTTTCTTAGAGAGTTAAAATCTTATGAAAAAATTGGGTTGATTTAGGAAAATTATGTTATTTAATTTTTTTTTATGGAGAAAAATCTGTAGAAATAAATAAAAGCAGAACAAATTGGAAAATACGTAACCCTGTGGCAGTAGAGTAAGTGTATTTTAAATGATTACTTAAAGTTAATAGGAAACTTTAAAAAATGGTTTTATGTGGTATGACAAACTCTAACGATTGTATCTTGTGATTAACTTTCTTAAATTATTACTATATTCCACTAGTTCTGGGTATGATGAAAAACTACAACTGGCAGCAAGGCTTCTGATCAGGAGATTGGAGGTTTGTGGAGTGTAGAACCATCTTATAATTGCTGTACTTCCAGGTTCACCCTGACATGTGCTAATAACACTTGTTTGAGTCCCAGCTATAGGTAAACAGTGAACTACCAAAAAAACATTATGAAAGTATTTTATACTAGCAGTATAGCCTGGCATTGCTTGGGTGTAATGAAAGCTTTAAAACTAATCCATGGTCCTGGAGCTCAGACTCAGCCTAAAGAATATTTGTGTGAAGTTTGGTGAGAATCGGATAAAAATTGTGGGTTTGTATAAAGGACATACAGGCAGATAAACAGACACACACACAAACATCTTGCCTACATATCTTGCAAACATATATATATATATATATATATATATATATATATTACAGATTTTCTGCATTATTGTAAGAGCTGCAACCTTGAAACGTCTGAATATCGTTTCTTATGTCTTTGTCTATGATTGTATCAAATTTGATTAAAATCGGACCACTTCTTCTATAACCCGATTTTTTCGATTATCGATTTTTGATATTTATCGGGGATATCTCAACACAAAACCTAGCTAAGAACACTTGCAGACACTCATAGTACAACTGTGTAAATTTTCAAGAAAATCGGTTCAACCATTTTGGAATCTATAGGTAATGGGTATACACACATACACAGACACACACACACAGACAAAGTTCCATTTATTAATAAGTTTAGATAAAAATGTATTGCTGGCATTTTTAATTTAAAATAAAAATATTTTTATATTAAAAATATCAAGAAAAATGTATTTTTATATTTAAAAAGGTAGCAATAGGTTTTTATATAAAAAATTAGCAACAATATGCACATACTAATAAATTGTGGGTGTTTCCCTAAACACTTCAATCATGGTCTATTTAAATCAAAACCGTTTTTCTTCTTTATTCTCATAATATTTACTTCCTTCCTTCCACTTTCTCTTCTATTCATATGCCACACTTCATTTTGCATTGCCATTTTGATTCTTGAGTGGCTCCCGAACCTTGTAAAGAATTAAATCCAAGTAAACAAATTACCAAATTAGACTCATTAAGTAAGTACTATTTCTATTCTTTAATGAATATTTACTATGAACTCACATTCTGTTTGCCCAAAAATTCCTTTCTTATAAATTATTTGAAATTGTCTAAATTTAACAAAAAAACCCAACCCAATTCCCCAAATCTGAACAAATGACCAAACATTAAAATCTTTTTGGAAGAGCTTCTTGGTTGGTCTGAAAATTTTTCAGCACCCCTTTCTATTATGTTTACCTTTTCGCTCGTAAACTTTTTGGCATTTCTCAGAGATATGTTGCATCTGGTAGTTCCCAGAGGTCACCTCAAATCTTTTTTCTTTGTTGCTTCATGTCAGCAAAAACACGATTGGACAAAGCATAGTGATAGCATAAGAACGTGAGACTTTAATATGGTTTATCATACACTCACACAAATATACACACTAATACAGATGCACACACACACACACACACACATGCATATATATATTTATTAAATGTTATTTTTAGTGGATACTTGTATTCAAGTAGATGCTCTATCTATTTATTTATACTTATTTATCTTGATTAATCAAGAAATCTTATTAGAAAAGTAGGTGTTATTTGCTAATAAGATTTCTCAAATATTCAGGCCAGTAGATTTAAATAAACATAATAAACAAAGCATTGACTTAAATATGAGTATCGATTAAAAAGTAATGTTTAAGTAATAAAAATATGTTAGATTAATAAATGAAAAATCCATTCCAGGGAAAGACAACTGACATAAAGTTAGAAAAATCTTTGAAAGCAAAGTTAGTTAAATTTTCATAAAGCCCTCTCTGTTTATATATATATATATATATATAGCGGTTATATATAACAGCTATATACGTTATATATATGTGTGTTTATATATATATATATATATAAACAGAGAGGTCTTTATATATATATATATATATATATATATATATATATATATAACAGCTTGATGAGGCTTATATGGTTGAAACCTGGGTAAGCACATAAGTGATGAACATTTTGTTCTTTAATATATTGTTTGTTCTGCATATTCAGTTTTTGGGATTGTGTATTGAGCACTTTTCTTTTTAAATAACTGGCTACTGGTATAATCTGTCCCTCTTTACCCTTGTATATATATATATATATATAAAGGATAGAGAGATGTCCTAAAAGAACACAGCATATAGAACTATATATATATATATTCATTTTCTATTTCTTCTGTATATTTCCCTTTCCTCTTTCTTTTCTTTTTCTTGATTTCTCATTTTATTTTCCGATCTTTTCTTCCCTCTTTTTTCCCCCTTTTTTAATATCTCTTTACCTCATATCAAGAAAAATCTAAAAAATAAAGGGAAGTGTTGTTCTTAAAAGAAATTTTTTAAAATAAAAACATTTATCATCATTGTCAACTAACTGAAGAGACATTGTTTTTTCAATATTAAAACAAAACATACAATTTTGTAGTAGTTTGTACATGTTCTAGTCTAATAGTTAATAATAAATATATTTATATATTTGTTAATATGACAAACAAATCTCAATATGTAAAGTCATAAATTTATTTGCCTGAAGAGAGTCAGCTTTGGGCTCGAAACAACACGTGTAGTGATAGAAATACCATTCTGAACACTTAATGTAGTGTACAAAAAGCAAGTAATATTAATAATAATAATAATAACAATAAATCTATACTTTAAACAAAATGTTCACAATGTTTAGCATTTTTTCCATATATAGATATATATGTATAGTGTTGAGTTGTAGTAGTTTTGGGTGCCAAGATTGTTGCTTATCTGTAGTTTTGCTGATAAAAGGCACTTTAGCAAGCAGATTTTTTATCAGAAAGTGCTTGATATCAGAGTAGAGATAGAGTGTTGATAGTTTTAGGCAACTAAAACTACATATATATATATATATATATATATATATATATATATGTATGTGTGGAAAAAAATTGAGTTAATAAATAATATCAACTTACTAGCAAGTAGCTAGTATACTGTATACTTTTGCTTTTCAGTTCATCAGGTTGTAAGTGCCAGAAAGTGTGGAACATATATATATATATAGAGAGAGAGAGAGAGAGCAGTACACATCAACATCATATCACAACAGACAAGTGAAGATAAAATCAGCCTAAACATTTGGATGTCCTTCATACGACACATAGCTATTATATTTGCTTGCTTTTTTCATATACACAATTCAAATGACATGTGATACAAACCACTTATCATTTGTGTAAAATAATCCAAGAGAATGTAACAAAAAGAAGAAAGTTTAAAAAAAAACAAAACAAAACAGGCAAATTTTGTTACCTCCCTTGTTTCTCCATTGATTTTATTTTATTCTTTCTTACT
Organism: Ascarosepion bandense; assembly: GCA_037127315.1. Classification (NCBI taxonomy): domain Eukaryota; kingdom Metazoa; phylum Mollusca; class Cephalopoda; order Sepiida; family Sepiidae; genus Ascarosepion; species Ascarosepion bandense. The sequence goes on from JBBBDQ010001271.1 coordinate 1,958,011, forward strand.
CTTATTTTGACAACTATGGGTGTATTTTTAATAAAACCTTATTTAAAGTGTCCATATTAATGCCATGTTTCTATGAGTGAAAAAATTAATGAAAATTAGAAATATTGTTTCCCACAGCTGACAATATTCTGTCAGTTTTGTCTCTGAGTAACGTTTGACCTTTTACCCTACCTATTTGCCATTGTTTTCTTCTTCTATGTGCCCTGTCCCTTCAGGACGTAGGCGATCATGGTTCTCCACGTCTCCCTATCCCTTGTGGCTCTTAGTATGTTTGCTCCTGTTGCTCCGTCATCCACCTGATCAGACCCTGCAAATATGTTATCCACTGCCTTCCTCTGTTTCTCTTTCCTTCTATCTGACCAGTCAGTATCAGGTTCTCCAGGCTCTCCTTCCTCATTGCATGTCCCAGGAACCTCAGTTGTCTCTTCCTGATGCTCAGCATCAATTTCCTTTTTGTTGCCATTCTTTCCAACACCTCATCGTTGCTTGCATGCTCAGTCCATGATATCCGTAGCATCCTTCTGTAGAACCACATTTCGGCCGCTTCCAGTTTTGTCCTCATTTTCGATGATATTGTCCAGCATTCACTGCCGTATTGAAGAACTGACATCATGTAGCAGTCTAGCACTCTTTTCTTCGTTTCTATTGAGATTTTCCTGTGTGTTAGTATTTTGCTCATCTTCTGGAACACGTCTTTTGCCATGCCAATTCGCCTTCGGATCTCCGTGTCGCACTTTCCATTTTCTGTTAGAAAACTTCCTAGGTACTTAAATTTTTGTACTTGCTTGATTCTGTTATCCCCCACCTGTATTTGGCATTTTGGGTTGTATCTTTTGCTGATGACCATGCACTCAGTTTTCTTAAAGTTTATTTGTAGTCCCTTCTTGTCACTCTCCACTGCTACTTTCTGTATGAGGTCTTGTAGTTTCCTTTCCGTGTCCGCAGTGGCATTGTTTTACCATCCATTAATGCAAAATTCTTAAGTATGTTACTTACTGTCTACCTCCAGCTTCTCTTGCACTCAACATGTCATTATCCACATTGACAACTTTGTGAGTGTTAAATGTTATAGCCTCTTTTTCATAATATGTCCCCCATAAATTTCAAATCTTTCTAATTGCGAATATACTTCCTCATAGTTCCTATTTTCCTTAAGAATTTCTCATCATCCTTATCATTCTTAGTCAGACAGTTAAGTGCCATACATGATACGCACTTGGGCAATCATGTCTCGAAAAGGAATGACTGACTGGGCATGATTTTCTTGCAGTAGATTACCATTACTTTGTACAGTAGACTGGATGCCAACCAAGGCTATAGAACCCAATCTGTTGTGCTAAGTCTGCTTTCCCGACAGCTACAATCTCCAGGTGTTTAAATGTAGGGTCAATAGACACCTCCTATCACACTAACTCCCAATTATTCTCAGAACACTCTCATCTACCCAACCCTCATTCTCGGTATCCTTACCCACCTATTACCCACCCTCTGACATTTCCTATATTTAACCATTCTTGGTATCCCTATCCGCCTATCAGCCACCCTCTGACATTTCCTATATTTAATCATCCTTTCTCCACTCTACGTAGCCCCTAGCACAGTAGTGGCAGTGACATGCCTTGCTCGGGGTGAAACGTTTATAAAAAAAAAATAGCTGAAGGAAGAGAGATGGATTGATAACTTTTTCAAGGGTATTTGTGCATAAGTGAATGCAATGAATTCAACTGGTATTCAAACTCGGGTCTCTGATTTCTCATTCTGAGCCAAGGATGATAGTTTCCCTTTGATTGAAGCAAAGTCAAGCGGGTCACATGGCAACCAATATGTGATGTCAGTTCATGGATAGTCCATGCCAGTTACTATTTAGCACATGGAAGAGGCAAGACATATCTACCCACACAGTTGTTATATGAAGGCTGAATGTCACAAGCGGTACGGTATACAAAGAAAACCACATGGTTTTACCCAGCAAATAAAGGACACCACCAACGTGTCCTTTTTTCCATTGAGAAATATTATAAGAGTCTATCGCTCTCATTTCATCCCTTTCACACTGCTTATTATATCAGTCAGTTAAGTGCCATATGTGATACATGCTTGGGTGAGCATGTCTCAAAAGAGACATGACTGACTGGGCAGAAGATTATCCTGCAGTAGGTTGCCATTACTTTCTGCAGTAGACTGGTTGCCAACCAAGGCTATAGAATCCAGTCTGTCCTATTATTTAACTCATAACCGGAGGGAAGAGATGGATTAGTACCTTTCCAAGAGTATTTGTGCGTAAATGAATGCAACGAATTCAACTGGAATTCGGAACAGTGATAATAAAAATGAATTATTCAAAAAATGAATGTCTAAATACAATGGATGCCAGGAAAGTTTAGCATTAATATATCTTTCATGCTCTTCTCATTGTATAATTATAACCAATGTTTTTATTTTTTATTATTTTATTTATTTATTTTTAATTATTTCACCCGAAGCAAGGCATTCCACTGCCACTATTGCGCAGGGGTTACATAGGGAAAGGTGAAGAGAAAGAGTGGGTAGATAAAGGAAATGTCAGAAGGAGGGTGATAGACAAGTAAGGATACCAAGGCTGAGGGTTGGGTAGATGGGAAGAGTGTTTGAGAGAACGGATGCGAGTTAGTGTGTTAGGAGGTGTCTATTGACCTTACATTTAAACTCCTGGAGATTTTAGCTGTAAGGAAAGCAAGTATGTGGGAGGGAATTCCACAGGCGGGAAGTGTGAGAAAAGAAGCTGTTGGAGTAGAAATTGCGGTTACATTTTATCAGTTTCACTGTAAAAGAGTGGGACCTAGTTACTAATCTAGTATCTCATGTAAATTTGTACCTAGGTGGCACCAGTGATCTAAGTTCACTGGAGCAGAAGCTGTGAAAGTATTTATAGAAGAGACACAGGGAAGCCACGTCACGTCGGTGAGAGAGTGACTGCAGCTGGTCTGCCAAGTCGGTATCGATCACATTACAGACTCTCCATTGTATTTTGTCAAGAACCCTGAGGAGAATAGCAGGGGCACCCGACCAAATGTGGCAGCAGTATTCAATACATGGGCGGATGGTAGATTTATATATGTGCAGGATAGATTCAGATAGAAAAAACTTCCGGGCCCTGCACAGAGAACCGACTTTCATAGCAGCAGATTTAGCAATGGATTTGATATATTTTACATTATTTACATTGTTCAGACTGTTGTCCTCAACTTTATTTCATATCGTTTTTTGTCATTGTTTGCTCCGACCTTCTTCAGGTGAATGGAATTTTAAACTGAACCGTTTATTTCGATCACTTGGGTAAATTGTTCTCAAGGACATATGGCCCAGTAGATAAAAAGTATTGGTTAGATCCCATGACTTGACCCAAAAAGTTGTGAGTTTAATACCTGGCTCCAGCAGAGGTAAACAAAAAGCTTAGAGTGAGTAAAAGGAAGTTAACTAAGACATCCAGAATTGGCATGAATTGGGGAATGAGAGCAATCTACCCAAGTAGATCAAAATAAAGGGTTTAGTTTGAAATTTCAATCACCTGAAGAAGGTTGGAGCATACAACATTTGGAACGTAGTGAATATGGCAATTAAATAAGGACATCAATCTGAAAAATGTAAATAATTACAATACCTCATCTCAGAAATATAGACAAATCAATGGTTTTTTTTTTTGGTTTATTTTTTTATTCCTTCCTTTATATTAGTTTGATAAAGTCCTTTTGAAGGATAAAAATTTTGAAAAATACTTTTTATTTCTATTAACCATATGGAAAATTACAAAAACTTGATAACGGCACTAGGAAGTTCCCAAGTTATGATGTGGTCTCATTAGAGCCATGTAATTTTATATCAGTTAAATGCCTCCTGTAGTGTGTTAGAGTTGGAGTGCCATTTTACATCAGTGTTTTAAGAATATTTTTTTTCTTTGATTTCTAAAATCAGTAAAGATGAACAGGAATCAAAAATATTCTACAAACATCATGTCAGCTCACGATTAAAAGTACGCAGCAATACCTACTGATGCTCTTGATGTGTTAAAAACTGTCAGATATACAAATATAAAAACTCATTTTAGGCTTACAGGATATTACAATTAAGCAGTTACTGCTTGACATAAACTAAGGCCAGGAATTGCCAGTGTGGATTTGAATTTAACCATTTATCTATTATCACGCAATCTCTTCACCAACATACACTCTATAGTATGCATATGCTTTTTCATCACACTGTTGTAACTGTGGGTCATTTTAATCTGAGGACAGTCTTGATTAAAATTACTTTCTTTTGATTAAAAGAAATATTCATCGAATCAATAAATAACATTTAAATTTTCTTCTTTGAAGCTATCCAGAATTATATATTTGTCATTTTGTTAACATAACTCATTTGAAAATCATTTTTTGGATGCAAGACATATCCAGATTATTCCCTCATCATCTTTTTTTGCAAATGACTGACTGTAGACGGAAAGAATTTTGTAGTACTTTGCAAGCAATCTGTAATAACCAGACAATTATGATCTTCTAATTTATTTGACTTCTTCTTCTTCTATGTGCCCTGTCCCTTCAGGACGTAGGCGATCATGGCTTTCCACGTTTCCCTATCCCTGGTGGCTCTGAGCACGCCTTCTCCTGTTATACCGTGCAATCCTCATTCTGTCATCCACCTGATTAGGTCCTTCAAATATGTTATCCATTGCTTTCCCTTGTCTCTTTTTCCCTCTATCTGCCCTGTGAGTATCAGGTTCTCCAGGCCTTCCTTCCTCATTGCGTGTCCCAGAAACTTCAGCTGTCTCTTCCTGATGCTCTGTATTAATTTCCTTTTTGTTTCCATCATTTCCAAGACCTCATCATTGCTCACATGCTCAATCCACGAGATTTGCAGCATCCTTCTGTAGAACCACATTTCAGTTGCTTCAAGTTTTTCCTTCATCTTTGATGGTATTGTCCAGTATTCACTGCCATATTGAAGGACGGACATCACGTAGCAATCCAGTACTCTCTTCCTAGTTTCTAGCAAAATTGTCCTGTATTCAATTTTGACCCAAAATTCTTTCATCATTTTAATCCATCTTTTCTCCTCCAAGATATGAGTTAAATAGTAGGACTTAAGGTGACAATCATCCTAGGAGAAGGAAAACTTTGATAGACTGATTTGTTCTTTACCAAAAAATATTTAAAGATGGTAAAATGTTTTTTGGAGGGAGATAATAATGATTTACTGGTACAAGTCCTACTAATTAACCCATAGCTGGGGAAAAGAGGTGGATTCATGCTTTTCCCAAGAATATTTGTGTGTAAGTAAATATAATGAACCTGACTGGAATTGTAACTCGGCTCTCTGATTTCCAATTCCAAGCTGTTAGTCGTTACACCATCTGCACATCCAGGCTTATAGCATTTGGCATTCCTAAGTGATTACCCATCTAGATACTGACTAGGCTCAATGTTACTATGTTGCTTAACTCATGTTTAATGTGATAAGCCATGAAACTTTTGAATTCAAATGCATATGTAGTCTTCATACTTCACTGTGTCATTACCTTTCAGGATGTAGACAGTAATGGCTCTCCACAATTTCCTGTCCTTTGTAGCTCTTAATAAATTTTGTCTTTTTGTTATTTCTTCTAAACCTTGTTCTGCCACTGAGTTAACCAAGCTCACCAGGTTATGTGTTGCTTTCTTCTGTTCTTTTTACCTTCAAACTGTCCAGTGAGTATCACATTTTCCAAGCCCTCTTTCCTCATTATGTGCCTTTGAAATTTTCAACTGTCTCTTTCTGATGCTAAGTATAATTTTCCTTTTTGTTTCCATTTTCTTGATAACTTCATCATTGCTCACATGGTATTCTCAGCATCCTTCTGTAGAACCACATTTTGGTTGCTACAAGTCTCTTCTTCAGCTCTGTGAAAACTGTCCAGCATTCACTGCCATATAGGAAGCCTGATATCATGTAACAGTTCAGTACTCTTTTCTTTAGCAAAGCATATAAAATACAAACATAGAAAGGATTATAGTGTTTCTAATTAACTTCAGTACATGGCTGTGTGCTTTGTGATGTTGACTGAGGTTGATGAGGTTGGTAGGTAGATAGGAATGTTCCAAAATGTAAACTACTCTTTCTCATTTACAGGAGCCTAACAAAGTTTTCAGGGGATAAATTGTAGATCGATTTGTCTTCCTATCAAACAGAAATTAACACACAAGATACAAATGCTTATGCTGATAATAGCATCTATTTTCTGTTATGAAAGAGTTAATTTTTAGGTATTCAATTTTGTTGCTTTTAACAAAGTTTGTCTGAATTTTAAGGGGAAATTTTTGTAGTGGGATTAAAATAATTATGTAATTTATATTGTATTATAATTTACATAATTATATAATTTGTATAAATTCACAGATACACACACAATTATTACGACTGAGCACTTTACTAACATAATTTCTATTTGTTTTGATATCAGTTGAATTAGATAATTTTGCATATCTCAATATATGGCATTACTGCTTTAATTTTTGCAAATACATTTTTTATTTTTTTAATATTATATTTTAAAATTTATTAATTATATATTTAAATTCAAAAAATAATATTTTTTTCTACATGATTAATTTAATCTTATTAATTTAACATCTTCTCGTCATTTTAAATATTCCATGCTGAGAATACCATGGAAAATGCTTTAAAATTTTAAAGAAGATGAGGAATAGAAAAACACCTATACTTAAAATCAGAAAATATTGAAATTTCTGTGACATGATGAGGAAGGATGACTTAAAAAATTAACACTCACAGGATGCATTAAAAGAAGCTTGAGATGAGGAAAACCTTATGTAACCCAACTTATGGGTTTATATGAATGAATAGCAGATTAGAGACATAGAGAGATGTTAAAGAATTAAATATTGCTTAGAACTACAAAGAAGAGAAAGTTGTGGAGGGTTATAAATACCTGTCATGAAAGGAAACTGTATGAGAAAGATTGGGAAAAGTGCCTTTCGAGCTACTGTCACAAGAATTTGAATCACTGGTAATACACTAGGTTTTATTACCTTTTCTTTAAAAGAAATTATTTTTGAGATTTTTCTGCAACTGCATTTTATAGAGGTGGCATGATAGAGTAATTAATAGCAGTTCAGATTGAGGAATTGGAGAGATTGAGGAATTGGAGAGATTGAGGAATTGGAGAGATTGAGGAATTGGAGAGCCAAGTTTGAATTCCAGTCGAGTTTATTACATTTACTTACATGTTAATACCCATTAGAAAGATATAAATCCATCTCTTCTTCCCCCAGCTATGGGTAAACAGCAAGATAGACTGAGCTCTATCGTCTTGAGTGGCAACCAGTTTAGAAGAAGGAAAAACTCTGAATTAAGAACCAGCCTAAAGGTGAACAACTTCATCTGGAGGATAAAGACATTTGTGTAGGGTTAACAACCCTATTTGTAAAAAAAGTTACAGAAGCATCAACAAAAACAAACCAGCCAAGAACAGAGTGCAATAAGGAGTGATCATCGATGGCCTATGCTCCACTGTGAATGAGAAGTTAAGAGATTATTTGTTAGATTTGTTAAATATTTGTTAAACAATATTTCTGAGAATCATGAAATTTTTGACAATAAAGTGTATTTGTGCTTGGTGACATATTTTGAAATTTGAGTGAAATGTATTTTGTTAAAAAAGGTCAGTCAGGTGCACAAAAAGGAAAACATTTTCAAATTTGGATTTTTATTTTATCTGCTGGGGTTAGTGATTCATGTTCCACATTTAAGTTTGTACCGGAAGATAGCTGTCAATGGTGTGGAAGTGACATCAAGCTGACAGAAAATCTTTAGTAGTAATTTTTATTTTGATGAGTCTGGACACAGCTGTTGAAGTGTACGGTTGAGTAAAATTGGGGTCTCCCTGGTGGGGTTTAGTGACAACTCTGACCAAACCTCCTAACCCATGGCATGTCTCCAAAGATGTTTTTGTATGAAAAAGGAAAATAAAATATATTTTATATTTTATTTATATTTGAGTCTGGTCCTGTAGTTTTAGACGGAGGTGTTTGTTGCAAATTGTATTTGTTGTTGCTGATGGTGACAACAGAAGGACAAAGAAGACGAAGCAGGAGATTATGAAATGATTATGTGAAACTGACTTTTGTAAAGAAGTTGGGTTGAGTGGTCCTCGACAAAGTGTTTTATGATTTGAAATGTCGTCCTGAATTTATTTTGGATTTTGAAGTTTAATAGTTGCCCAAGAAGTCTGAGAATAATCGTCATAGCAGTTGCAGTGAAAACTGCCAAGTATATGAAGCTTAATGTTCGTCACTAGTTGTTGATCCTGAAATTGCAATATTTGTTATTTGTACCAGTATCGCTGATTCAGCACAGTGGAACCAAAATTGAATTACAGAATTATCATCATTGCAATTATAGTGAGAGAGCTCTGAATCTACAGCAATATTGTTCCAGAATTATCGTTATTATCGAACCTGATACATAACAGATTCAATTCTGTGGAGTTCTTCAATAAATCATAAATCTCAGTCATGTTTATACATGTTTGGTTTAATGAGTCAGTTTATAAAATGCTAAATTGTAATTTGAGAGAATATCAAAAATAAAAATAAAAAAATTATGGAAAATCCATAAAAGAGGTTCTAAATGTGCTGCAAAATAGGAATTGCCAAAGTACAGAGAATTAGAATTGTTCAACCTTTATACAAAAATCTATCCAAGAATACGAACACAACACAAGAAAGTTTTATTTTCAATACTGATTTTTCTTCTCTGACCATTGATAAAATAAAATGTAATTAACCGACAAATCAATGAAAAGTTAATTTAAACACATTTTTGATTCAATCATTTTCTATAAATAACTAGTATTTCTATTAAAATACCTTGGTAATCAGATGAAACTGTCCACAAGTTAAACCTAATTACTCAATAAAATTTAGATGAATAATTTCTTTCATTTTATTAATCACAAAAAAGAAATGTTGAACAAATCCAGCTAGAATTTCTTTATCCAATCAACCTCTTTCTGAAACAAACAATTTGTCTTTTCAATTGTGAATCCTTGTACTAACAATGATTTAAGATTGGTTTTATATGTTGCTCCTACTATGAACTTATATAGATAAAGGGTGCAACAGGTAAATTATCACCCTTTTATATTTTCAATTTTGTGCATTTATGTTATTTTTTTTATTTTGTTGTCTGCACAGTATAGTAGGGTCAGTTGGGCACTGTCTGTGACAAAAAGAGCATCATGATGCAATTAACTCAATCAGAAATTTGTAAATGGCATGCTATACTGCTCAACACTCATAATGGAAGTTTCAATATCAACATTTTGGAGTGTTTGGGTGTCAATCTGAGGACGGTGAAGAGGATTTGGAAAGAGTTAGATGGGCTTAATAGTAATTACAAAGATATGGCAGCTAGAAAACTCACTCTGATTGTTCCAATGAGAAAAGAACTCCTGAATTTGTTGGTGGGGGCTTCAGACTCAACACAGTCTTGAGGAGGTAGTGCTGATGTAGGTTTAAAGGGTAGCTGCAGGAAGACTATGTTTGATACCATGCCACACAAGCAGAGGACCACATCACCTCTTATATCTGGCTGCTTAACTCTCCAACCTGCAAACCTCTTGATTGTTGTGTGGAACACAGTTGAGTGAGAAACCAATAAAACTCCTTGTAACAGCAAAGATGAACTGAAGGCAAGATAACAAGGAGACCATCTAGAAGAAGTGCAGAAGGTTCTAAAGTCATCTGGAAGTTTTAGTTAAAGCCAATGGTGATTTTATTGAATAAATTTACTGTTTAGCGTTTCAAGATATTTTTGTGTAATGTAGGCAAATATATCTCTTAAAACGAGATATCAGCGTTATTTTCATTTTTGTATAATTTAGAAAATTCATTCATTGCTTCATCTGACCTATATATATATATATATATATATATATATATATATTGAGTATATTAAGGCAGCAAATAATTTTATAAACATATACTGTTAAATATAAAAAAAAGAAAACCTTCAGATATTGGTGGCCATGTACATCAAATCTAAACAACCAACACTTAATAAAATCACCTTTAAATCCGGACATAACATGTTACATTGCATTTGACTACATGGTTTTGTTGTCATTTTGCACTATCAGGTGGTGTGACGTCATAAAACTGCATTGCAAATTTGAGAACTGTGTTTGTTATTTTTGGTAACTATTGCCATTGCCTAGCGGAGTTTTATGTCAACACAAAATAAAATCGTCAGTGATGGTGGATGTTATTGTATTACCGTCTTAAAAACCTCTCTGAAGATGGCTCATGTGAGCTGAAAGCTTAGAACCAAATTAATAAAAAATTATCCAAATGTTGGAGAATTTTTGTCTTTATTTTCAACTGAAATTAAAGCCAAAATACGATGTTTACAACGGCTCATGATTAAACATAATAGACATTCATTGTCTCTTATATTCAACAATATATATATATATATATATATATATATATAGACTTGTCTGCAGATGATTATTTATGCTCTCACTAGTCAATAGAGCACTATAGGAAGAGATAAATTTCATAAAAACAGTTACTACTTTATACGCTACATTTTTTGGTTAATGAATTGAATGCAGTTTGATTCAGCTACTTAATTGAATGTTTCTCAGTTACTGGCTGTTTGTTTACATCCTGTGAATAACCTGCTATGAAAACTACCTTACTCTGCTGCACATTGATAATGCAGTGGAAAGGTATTCATCTGATGACAAATCAGTTGAATTTCGATCCCAGCTTGAAGCAAATGATTAATCTATCTGCACTAAAGAGATATGATACAGTGAAACAGGCTTGTCTGCAGATGATTTTATAAATATACACACAAGTATTTTAATCTCAAAAATCAGTATTTATATACTATGGTAACAAAGAAAATTTACACTCTCCTCTAACTAACAAGCTACCTATCTGCTTGTAAAAATATTAATACTGAGAAATTACACCATATGCAGAAAATTAACAGATTGATAAACAATCAAATATCTTATTCTTTTTAAATCAATGATTAACATTTGCAAATGTTATCACATAATGACTTATTCATTTTGTTCATCAATTTATAACTGTTCCAAACATTTAAAATATCAAGTAAATATACTCATACACTCATGACAACATTTGAAGCTTCCAGACCTTTAAAATATTAGACTGTCAATATTTTGCATACAAAGCATAAAATTTATAAAGTACATAAAATACAATAAATAATTATTATGAGTAGACTTTTGCCATAACAAATGACGGCAGACAAAATATTTATATCAATAAGCTATCTAAAATGATGGCAACATATATATTGATGTACCTACTATTGAGTATCTTACATTAAAACATAAGAAAAAAAAAACAATCTAATCCCTGAGCACGACGGGAGGGAAATATATATATATATATTATTCACTACTCGACACCATAATTATTGCAAAAAATAAAATAATAAAGCACTGTTAAAGAGCAAATCCACAACAAGAGCCTTTATAACTGGTAGTAAAAAGAATGAACTGAGCCAACGCTGCCTGGCAGTTGTCACTCTGTCAATGAGCATGACAGGAGAGAAATATATATATATATATATATATATATACACACAATACACACACACACAAATAAATGTACAATGGTCTTTATTATAATAGAGAGTATATATATATATATATATATATATATATATATATATATATATCTGAAAAAGAATGAAGAAGATAATTACAACATTCAAAACATTAATTTAAAAGTGCTCAATATAAAATAGAGCAATGAATATTCATTATTAATTATTACTTTAGGACATGTACAAACTACAAACTACAACAAAATTGTACATTTTGTTTTGACATTGAAAGAACAATGTCTCATGTATGTTATGTATGTATGTGTGCATAAAATAAAGAACAATATATATATATATATATATATATATATATATAATCAATGTATGATTCTGCAATTGGCCAACACTTGATGGATAGTCCAGACTGTGCTGAGTTGGATGGATATCACTGATTCTCAATTTTGTACAAAGCCTGGTTAGGAAATCATTTATGTTTTCATGAGAACTTTTTTGTGTTCCCTTTCATTATGTTGTGGGCTGTGAGTAAAGTTCTTTTCCTTTTATAATCTGTTAGAACTTTTTGTATTTTATTTGCAACTTCTTTTTTATATAAATTATTTTTTAATCATGCTTCAACCTTACCCCTCCTCTTCCAGTTTGTCTCTATAGTTAGTTTTCAATTCTTTGTCAATCAACAGTATCCTCTGATGAAGTGTTGGCTGAAAGGATCCTAAGCTTTAGGACGTAAATTTAAAAAAAATGGTTTCTGGTTTCCTTATTTAAAACATTATTTAAGTTCTGTGATATCAAGTATTTGTTTATAAATCTGTGTGTGTGTGTGTGTGTGTGTGTGTGTTGTGGTGCAGTGGATATCAACACGGAATGAAAAATTGAAGAGCAGAATTCGAATTCCAGATGAATTCATTGCATTCACTTATTGGCAAATACTCTTGGGAAAGGCTTTAATCCATTACTTATACCTCCAGCTATGGGTTAAATAGCATGACAGATTGGGTTCTATAGCCTTGGTTGGCAACCAGTTTGCCACAGAAAGTAATGGCAACCTGCTACGGGAAAATCTTCTGTCTTGGTAGTCATATCTCTTTTGAGACATGATCACCCAAGTGTGTATCTTATATGGCACTTAGCTGATATATAAGGCAGCAGCGGAAAGTTTTTGTTGTAGCAGTTATCCAAAAATCTTACTGAGTATGAGAAGTTTTGAAACATTTCTTCTTCATTTGACAAAATTTTTCAGCACTTTCTTGTCTATACTTGTTACAATTTTTCAGCTATGTTTCTCTTTTTTATACATACAAAATATGCAATTTTAGTTTTTATTGATATAAGCCTAAGGTTGTTGAAAAGGTCTTGGGTCAACCGACTTTCTAAAATTGATCAAATGATCAAACATCAAAATTTTTTTCACAGTCTCTTCTTGATCAAGCATACACTTTTTGAGCATCACCTTATAAACAATCCCTGTCAAAGCAAACATAGCATATTCTATAAATGTATAACTTTTAGTTTTTTCATAGATGTATATCTACCTGCTTATTCTAACCTTTCCATAACTTCATTCACATCTGTCTTTCTGGGTCTATTTCTATTTGGAGTTAGGTCAAGGCTTTATTCTGGTTACTGAAACCATGTAGGCAATAGACCTCAGTCAGTCAGATAAGTGCCACATGTGATATACACTCGAGTATCTCAAAAAGATACATGACTGACTGGGCTGAAGATTTCCCCACAGTAGGTTGCCATTACTCTGTGCAGTAGACGCGTTACCAATCAAAGTTATAGAACCTAACTGTCCTGCTATTTAACCTATAGCTGGAGAGAGAAGAATGAATCAATACTTTTCCCAAGGGTATTTGTGCATTAGCAATGAATTCAACTGGAATTTGACCTCTGCTCTCCGATTTTTTGAGCCAATATCCAGTGCACCATAATGCATATCTGGATTCATCTTATGTTATAAGAGGATATACTGGCAATGAAATGGCTAATGACTCAGAAAAGTTCAAATTCCAACCATATTTTTTGTTTACTTAGGGAAAGGTATCAATTCCTTTTTATTTTTTCTATGTATGAATTAAATAGCATGACAGATTGGGCTATCATGAGTGGTAACCAGTCTAAAAGAAAACTTTGAGATAGACTCTATCAGGCTATCTTGTTCTAGACACATCACTAATATTATGGCTGTGGTACATGCAGTATTCTTATGATAATATCCATGCCTAACGGTTTTTAGATCATGATATTTTATTTGGAGAGGAAATGTATACAGGCAAGTGATCTGAACCTGCCCAATTTATATCATGAATGATCCACTATGGAATGCTGATGATTTATGAAATCAGTGAACCAAACAAAGAATAAAGGAATATCTATCTATCTATCTATCTATCTATCTATCTATCTATCTAAGTTTATTCTAGGACTTTTCTTTTTTTATCTGTTAAAAACAAATCTAGATAAAATGATACAACCTATAGTGAATAAAAAAATGATCTTAAGTGTATAAAATGAATAGTTCATGTTCGTGTATCTGTTTGAACTAATGTCTTAATTTTGCTATTGCCTGAAAGGAATAAGCTCTTATAGATTATAAAACACCTTCAGCAATAAGCAGAGATGAAAAGAAATGAAAACAAAGTGATAAAGATCAAAGAGAGGCCAAGAAAGAAATCAATGAAAGATCTTTGGTTTTATCATGTCATTCATTGAAGGAAACAAATGAAGATATTAAATAACAACCAAACCATTACTCTGAAAACTTGAGCCATGTTCTTAAATAGCCTCATCAAATTGAAACACCCATATGGATTATTTACACTGTTTGGACTGTTGAACTCATCTTTGTTGCCATATTCACAATGTTTCAGCCATTGTATACTCTGATTTCCTTCAGTTAGAATTTTAAACTAAACCCTTTATTTTGATTACTGGGGTAGATTGTTCTCATTCTATATGTCATGCTACTTCTGGATGTTTTAGTTATCTCCATTTAACTCAACTCGCTAAGCTTTTTTTTGCCACTGCTGTTGCCATTTACTGAACTCAGAATTTGGGTCAAGTCACTAGATCTAACCAACGCTTTTATCCACTGGGCCATTGTCTTTGAGGAACAATCTACACCAGTGATTGAAATAAAGGGTTTAGTTCAAAATTTCAGCCACCAGAAGAAGGTTAGAGCATACATGACTTAAAAGTCATTAATATGGCAACAAAGATGAGGACAACAGTTCAAATAATGTAAATAATATAAATGCCTCATCTCAGAAATATAGACAGATATACATATGAATATCATGAATAGTGCCCAACCCATTAAAAAGTATTTTACCTGTATACATTTGCTTTATAAGATCAATGAATAGAAATGGCTTTGAGTGAATGAAGCCTATATGTCATAGTGAAGCCCACTTGTCTTTGAAATTTGTGGACTAGCACTACAGAATCACAAAGAACTGAATCAAATAACAGAAACCCCATTACTTAACGACTTTTAACAACTAAAATGGATAGCACATTTAATTTGAAGAGAAAATAATGGAATAGTTAAGATGTTAGCATTCCACAATGCTTTGAAAAAAAATGTTCGGAAGGAAACCTCCATCATTACTAGAAAGAGCAACAAAGCTATTAGATGGGAGAAACCTATTTGTCCTGGGAAATTGTTTTGAGATAAATATTTAATGAACTTCAGCCAAAAGCAGTACTGGCTACTCAGTCAATGAATGCTGAATCTTTCCGCATAAGGAAATTGATAAATATGCTTCTTTGTAATGATGACATGTCATTTTCAATTTCTGTAAAACACCAACTCTTAGGTTAAGAGGAATCGGATGTGCGTTGTGGTACAGTGGATATCGGCTCGGAACGAGAAACCGGGGAGCCGAGTTCAAATTCCAGTTGAATCCATTGTATTCACTTATGCGCAAATACCCTTGGGAAAGGTATTAATCCATCTCTTCCTTCCAGTTATGGGTTAAATAGCAGGACAGACTGGGTTCTATAGCCTTGGTTGGCAACCAGTCTACCACAGAAAGCAATGGCAACCTACTGCAGGATAATCTTCTGCCCAGTCAGTCATGTCTCTTTCGAGACATGATCGCCCAAGCGTGTATCACATATGGCACTTAACTGACTGACTGATGAAGATGAATGTCCCCATCTTAGTTGTTATAATCACATTGTGGCCAATGTATTCTTCAGCCTTCTTTAGGTCTCTCCAGCAATTAGATGCCATTCATTAAGCTTGTATTATTATCACCATTTTATTTCCACTGACAGAGTCTTCAGACCTATTACAAAAATTTCAAAACATCCTATGTCTGTAAGTCCTGTTTTTTTTAAAGCTAAGACCACTGTTGAAATACCATGGAAAAGATTAAAGAGAATACAACTAGGTTATTAATGGTGACCCTGAAAGAAGACTTTGCAGACTGTTTTGAAAACTTGAAAAACTGCTATATGATGACACAAGGAGAGATTTTAAGAGGACTAAAATGCCATTATACTAGGTTGGCTATATTTTTGTTAATATTAAATAGCTGGAACACTTTTGGATAACCTTCAGAGACATGTACTTAGAGCAGCTTCAAAAAAGGCATTCAAAACACAAACAAATAATGACCAGTTGAGAGAAAGAAAAGGATGTCATTCTGCTGCAAGAAAACATTTGCTTTTCTATCTTAAATATAAGGTGACTAAATCTGGAATCTGTACAAAAAGGAAAAGCTATTTTGCACTGTTTATTTAATTCATTTGTCTCCAGTAGATTAAATGAATGATTACAATTTTGTAAGCTCATGGGTTACAAGTATTGTGAGGCTCCTACTAATTTTTCTAAAGGAAAATTAAATTTAGTTTTATAAGGCTGACAATTTCAAAACAAAAATGCCACCAAAACAAAGGCTTAGAGAATTTAAAACTCAGAGGGCATACTAAAGTTGGTTTGTCATTTTACAATTTATCAAACATTTGTGGGTTACTTAAAACAGAAGCATTTTAGATTTTTGTTTTTTGTGAATGAATAGTGTAGTAACAATTTTTTTAGAATTTCATTAATTATCCAAAATACTAGCTCTACTATTTAATCCATAGCTATGGGAAAGAAATAGATTCATACCTTTCCCAAAAGTATATGTGAATAAGTGAATGAAAAAAAAAGAGCATATTGAAGGTAAGAAAAGATGGGGGAGGAAATTAAATAACTTATTTGATGAGTTTAGGATGCTCTCTGAAAGGGCAATACAAATGAAGAAGGACTTGTACCTATGTTTTATCAATTATGCAAAGGTGTTTGACAAAATGCACCACAAAGAATTGATGGAGATGCTCAGCAGCCTCAACATACTTGGGAAAGACATAAGAGTAATCAAGAACCTCTACTGGCAGCAAACTGCCTGCAGACGAACAGGTAACGAATTCAGCAGATATACAAAGATAGAAAGGGATGTAAGACAAGGATGCGTCTTTTCACCAAATCTCTTCAACTTGTACAGCAAGACTATTATGAGGGTCCTTGATGTTATACCAGGAGGCCACAATTTGAACAACATAAGGTATGCAGATGATACATTACTGATTAAAAACACGGAAACGAAACTACAAGATCTCCTACAGAAGGTAGCTGAAGAAAGTGACAAAAATGACTATAAATAAGCTGCAAGAAAACTGAATACATGGTCATCAGCAAAAAGAGTAGCCCAAAATGCCAAATACAGGTCAGGAATACTAAAATCAAGCAGGTACAAAAATTTAAATTCCTAGGAAGTGTTCCAACAGAAGACGGAAAGTATGACACAAAGATCCAAAGGTGAATTGGCATTTCAGAAGCTGAGTAAAGTATTAAGAGACAGGAGACTTTCACTAGAAACAAAGAAGAGAGTACTGGATTCCTATGGGATGTCAGTTCTTCAATATGGCAGTGAATGCTGGACAATATCATCTAAGATGAAGGAAAAACTTGAAGCAGCTAAAATGTGGTTCTACAGAAGGATGCTGTGGATATCATGGACCAAGCATGTGAGTAATGATGAGGTTTTGGAAAGGATGGAAAAATAGAAATTAATACTGAACATCAGGAAGAGACAACTAAAGTTCCTGGGATATGCAGTGAAGAAGGAGGGTTTGGAGAACCTGATACTAACAGGCCAGATAGAGGGAAAAAGAGACAGAGGAAAGCAGCGAATAACATATTTGAAGGGCCTGAGCAGGTGGATGACAGAATTGGGGTTGCATGGTGTTACAGGAGAAAGCATGCAAAGAGCAACTAGGAATAGGGAGACATGGAAGGCCATGATTGCCTACATTCTCATAGGACAAGCACATAGAAGAAGAAGATTTTGATGAGTTTGAGTAAATGGACAGTGGAACAAAGACAGGAGGTGTAGAACAAAAGAGAGGAAATTGAGGAGAGTCATAATTACCTACATCCTGAGAGGAAATGGTGTACAAAAGAAGTAACTTCTGTTATCACTGGCTACTTTGTGTCTATGACTGTGCCTACACTATCAAGTGCCTGGCCTTCATGCAGTGTTTAACAAGCTTGTTAGGCATTGTTACTGCTATACTGGGTGCAGGCTAATCTATTCTGTATCACTATGACAATGAGTAGTACTTAGCAATATAGTTTCAAACTGGTGTAACAATTTCAATTTCCATTAGGTTCCCTATATTTATATCTTGATGTCAGAGACCCAGCCATGTTTAATTAACTACCAATACTCTGTTGCAAATACAATTGAAAACAGGTAAAATTTAAATATTCCCAATAGAGCAATTATCACACCTGATCAAGGTGACTTTTTAATTTATCCTCAGGAGGCGAGAAAGACCTTGAAGTGTAATTTCAGGATTTACATATAAGAGTGGGTGTACTGATAAATGATAAACTACAAAGAAAAATTGCAAAAAGGAAAAACAATTGTCAAAATATTTCTCTTTGTTAAAAGTTCTGTTTGTTTTTGTGATTGTGCTTCCAAGAATTCATTCTGAAAATTGTGTGCATTTGATTTCTCAGTTACAAATCCAGAAGAAAAGAAAAACTTAAGAAAGAATCATTAGTTTTTAGTTTTTGGTTTTGTAATCTCATTTATTTTCTCAACTAAAATTTTCACATTATTGTTTATAAAACAATGAATTTACCATATTTGAATTTAAATATATTTTATAGCATCTCTCAAGAAAATATATATCTAGAAAGATTCATAAGTACAAACTGTACTTTACAGCATGTAAGACATGACTTTTCTTTTTAAAATCTGCCTACAAAAATCACTCATAGTGAAGGTCAAATTTTAGGTTTTGATCTTTCCCACTAGGGTCCAATCTAGTCCCAAGAAAATTTCCCTGCCATTTTGATTTTCCAGTATATTTGAAAGTGGATTTATCACATGTCCTATATACTGGTACACTACCAGCCATATTTATTAGGACACCCAGTGTTTTAAAAAAATGATATATTTCATCCTATTTTTTAGTATTTACTGCCAAGTGAATAATTGTAAATGAAAATAGAATAGTTTTTTTGTTAATATTGCACAATAACATGTGTATCAAATGAATTTATAAATATTTAATAATTACCTATATTGCAGTTTCATCAATGAAAGAATGAAGAAAATTTAGGGTGATTCAGATGAGTTCATCTTTGCTTCCTTGCCTTGTAAAATTTTGCAAAGTAATAATAACAAAAGAACCATTCTATTTTTATTTGGCAATAAATATCAAAAATAGTATGAATACATAATTTCTTTTAAAAAAAATGGGGTGGCCTAATAATAATGGCTGGTAGTGTATATCGTACAAGTTTGTCACAAGGCCACAATATAAGGTACCCAGAGTCTGCTGCTAGAAAAGTTGGTTCCCAATTTTTATTCCCAGAATTTATCTAACATATTTATAAGTATTACCATTCATCCACACTTTGAATATTGCTGCAATATATGGTCTGGTGCTCCTGCCATATATTTAAAGATGTTTTATAAAATCCAAAGAAGAATCTGCAATGTTATTGGTCCTGACCTGGCATTTCAGCTTTGGTCACTTCCCACTACTGTAATGGAGCTTCCCTGTGCTTTTCCTATAACTATTTTCATGGTAATTGTTCTGAAGAACTTTCTTCTAGACTATATGAATTTAAGCACAGTACTAGATTGGTTAGACTGTGTATTGTGGTGCAGTGGATAACGACTCGAATTGACAAATCGGGGAGCTGGATTCAAATTCCAGTTGAATTCCTTGCATTCACTTATGCACAAATACCTTTAGGAAAGGTATTAATCCGTTTCTTCCCTCCAGTTATGGGTCTGATAATAGGACAGATTGGGTTCTATAGCCTTGGCTGGCAACCAGTCTACCACAGAAAGCAATGGCAATCTACTGTGGGATAATCTTTTGCCCAATCAGTTATGTTTCTATTGAGACATGATCACCCAATGCGTGTTTCATGTATGGCACTTTACTGACTAGATCGGTTGGTTGCAACAGTTAACAGTTGAAATGGTTAGATGTAACTGCAAGTTCTATGCTAACAGTGTTTTCTATCACATTTCTCAGTTATAGAACTCTCTTCCAGCTTCTTGATTTTCTAGTCAACTTTGGTCTTCAAAAATTTAAATAAAATGTCAATCATTATCTACTGTCTTTTTAATTTTTGTCCTTTTATTGTTTTCTTCTTAATAGTATTTTTCTCATATTCTCTAACATTCAGCCCCCCCCCCCACTTGCGCCTAAGTGGCTTTATTGTCTTGCTTGGTGTGGAAGGATTAAATAAAATATGTTAATATCTAAGAAGCTTCAATGACACTGGTATTGAATTTAAGAGCATGCACAGAGAATTAAAATCATACCACAAGAAAATGGTCCATGAGACAAACTTGTTCATTTTGGCAATGTAGATAGAATTTATTTCATAAGATGTTTCAGCCGTTGTACACTCCGGCCTTCTTCAGGTGCTAGGAATTTCAAACCAAACCCTTTATTACAATCACTGGGGTATATGATCTCCATTTATTGTGTAGAACCTCATCTGGTAGTCATGAATTGTCTCCCTTTAGCCCTGTAACTTAATTGTTACCACTCCTGTAGTTTGGTATTGAACTCACAACCCTTTGGGTTAAGTCACAGGAGCTAACCAATGTCTGTATCTACTAGGCCATGAATTTTTGGGACTTATAAACCTAATGTTCAGTAAACCTTTTTACCAGAGTTCATATTGATGTTAATGGTTTTTTTTCTAGTATTTTTTTTATATTAATGAGGACATTAGTTCGAATAATGTAAATACTGTAAATACTACCTCATCTTAGAAATATAGACAAATATTATTTCATAAGTTTAGTCTAATACAAGGACATGTTATAAGGAGCAACTAAAGATAATTAAACTTAAGTTAGTTAATAGTCTGGAAGATATACCTGTTATTCACTGTATATATGAATATGCGTCTATGACAAGGTCAATATAATGTGCTGGCATTAAAAGAGAGAAACAGTAAATAAATAGAAAAGAGGTGAAAAGTGAATGAAAAATAAGGAAAAGCAGAGAAAAATAAAGTGGGATTGGAAGAGAATGAAAATAAATAAGAAAAAAACAAAAAAAGAGAGCAAGTTGATGAAAGATTGATATTGAGCAAAGAAGTGTGTAAAAGAGAGCAAAGTAAGAGAAAAAACAGAGGAAAAATTAAATTAAATAATGAGAATGAGAGAGAAAGAGAGGTCGTGATTGTGAAGAAAATGTAAAATGCAGAATAAAAAGTCAAGAATGTTAATAAAAATGAAAATAGGAAAGGAAGAGAAAGGGAAGAGTAAGTATAAAAAAGAAAGAAAAAACAAATTAGAAAGTGAGATGAAGAAAGAATAAGATAAGGGTAATAATTTTAAAAGCAAAAGAAAGAGTGAATTAAAAATGAGATAGAAAGAACAGAGAAATGTAAAGTGTATGAGAAAAAGCATAAAAAATCATCAGCAATAGTAATAATGCGTATACAAAAAGAAGGAGGAAATAGAATCAATAAAAAGAAGAGAGAGGGGAAGTGAGTGCTGTAAAAATGAAAAATAGGGGAGAAAAAAGAGAAAATGAATGAAGAATATGGAAGAAATGTTAACGATAAAGAAAGTGAGAAAAAAACCAGGAAGCAATTGAGAGAAGAAAATAATGGAAAAGAAATCATGAGAAAGAAAATGTATAAAAAATAAAGAGAAAGAGTATAAAAAAGATAAAAAAAAATAGAAGGAATGAGAAAAAGAAAAGAAAGCACATGAGAGTGTGACTTGAAAGAAATTGAAAGGTGAAACAAAGGTTGTTAAAGGTGAAACAAGGTGAAATTAAAGGTGAAACAAGGTGAAATTAAAGGTGAAACAAGGTGAAAGTGAATTCAAAACAAGGTGAAATTAAAGGTGAAACAAGGTGAAATTAAAGGTGAAACAAGGTGAAATTAAAGGTGAAACAAGGTGAAAGTGAATTCAAAACAAGGTGAAATTAAAGGTGAAACAAGGTGAAATTAAAGGTGAAACAAGGTGAAACAAGGTGAAAGTGAATTCAAAACAAGGTGAAATTAAAAGTGAAACAAGGTGAAATTAAAGGTGAAACAAGGTGAAATTAAAGGTGAAACAAGGTGAAATTAAAGAATGAATCAGTATGAGAGACATTGAGCTGAATTAAGGAAATAGCTTGGTGCCAGGTGTGCCATTTTATTGGCATCAATCACAAATGAATGTCCCATAGTGATGACAGTAATGGTAGATGGCTAGCTCATATATTAGGAATGTGTCAATGTGAGTTTGTATCTGAATCTCAATACTGATTTGTGAGTGAAAGGACAAAGACCCAGATGAAAATCTGGATGTACGAATTGAAAAAAAAAATGAATGCATGCCCAAGAGATAAGAAAGGATTTAAGGTAGTAAATTGAAATAGATGCTGCAATAAAGAAAAGAATGATGGCAAAGAATGGAAAAAAGAATACGGTTTGAATGTTTTATTAATCATTTCACCCCAAGCAAAGCAGAACCATCACTAGTTTGCAGGGAGTTATGATGAGAGAAAAGACTGTATACAGATGTGTTTTAAAGAAAAGATAAAACATAAATGGGATTCAAGAAGATATAAGATGACAATTGATGTTGCATTTAAAATTTTGGAAATTATAGCTATCAGGGAAGCAAGTAAATAGAAGGGAATTTGACAGGTGAGAAGTGCAAGGAAAGTGTTGTAGAGGAATATCTTATCCTACCCCAGAATGGATATGGTCTGGTCTATAAAAGACTGTGACTAGAGCGAACTATACAGCGTATGTCACTAGACAGAAGCATTCTTCATTAGACGGACGCATACATCCTAGGCAGAGACATTTTCTACTTGATTGTTATACCTGTTACTATTCGTTGGTGTTCTTGTATGTCTATTGGTTTATTGTACTGTGGTATAATAAATCTCTTATACTCTATCTTCAGTGTTAAGTATTATTCTTGCACTATTCTTTTCCCTGATTATCCCCTCTCGGGATATATAAAAAAGAAACTGTTAGAGTAGAAGTGGTATGTTACATTTAACTATTTCAATGGCAAAAGGGTG
The DNA here is from genome assembly GCA_037127315.1 of Ascarosepion bandense. Lineage (NCBI taxonomy): Eukaryota > Metazoa > Mollusca > Cephalopoda > Sepiida > Sepiidae > Ascarosepion > Ascarosepion bandense. Next base: position 1,981,225 of record JBBBDQ010001271.1, read on the forward strand.
GGACCTAGATGCAAAAGTCTCTTTGTGTCAATTTTTTTATTGGTCAAAATTATTTTATTTTTCAGAATTCCATTTTTTTTTTATTTTTTAATCATCGACATTATGTGTTGAGCCTGATTTCTGGTATTTTTTTGGTCATTTTGGGCTGGTTTCAGTCTTTTTTTCTTTTTTTTTCTTTTTATTGAATTCTCATTATTTGAGATAAGTATAGAAAGAGATGTACATTGTGGTGCAGTGGATATTGGCTTGGAATGAGAAATCGGAGAGTCAAGTTGAATTTGTTGCATTCACTTATGCTCAAATACCTGTGGGAAAGGTATTAATCCATCTCTTCCCTCCAGTTATAGGTTAAATAACAGGACAGACTGGGTTTTATATCCTTAGCTAGCAACCAGTCTACCACAGAAAGTAATGGCAACCTACTGCGGGAAAATCTTCTGCACTGTCAGTCATGTCTCTTTCATGATATGATTGCCAGAGTGTGTATCATATATGGTGCTTAACTGACTCACTGATAGGAAGAGAATTTCAGAGAAAGAGAGAAAGAAAGAGATAAGGGTTTTAAAGTTTGCAAATTTAATTTGAATTATTTTATTTTTGTTTTTATATTTTATTTTTATATTTTTTTTATCAGGACTCACTACACAAGACATATCCCTTGGGAGCAATGGTTAACTTGAGTTTTTTGCAGACTATTACACCCAAATTAATATTCACCTCTGCTGTAGCCAGGTATTAAAGTCACAACTCTTTAGGTCAAGTCTGTGGATTCAACCAATGCATTTATACACTGGGCCTTGATACTGTAAAGAAAGAGATTGTCTGCTTCTTACAACATTGAGCAAAAGTCATGAATGGCAATCCAAAGATATATGAGCAAGAAATGGTCAGTATAGACAGTACGCTACAATGTAATAACTACCCTGGGTACATGACAGTAGCTCCAACAAACATAGAAGAGTGCAAGAGGATAATAACACCCAGAAAACACCCTTGGTCTGTCTACCTGATGAGAAGGGATTATCAAAAAAAACTACAAAAGATATGTGGTCCATATAACATCAGGACAACCTTTAATAATGGTTTAACACTTTGCAGGCACCTGTTCTGAGTAAGATTTCCCATAGGGAAGAACTTGACTAAAAACTGCATGTTTGCCATCTAATGCAGCTGCAGTAAGAAATATAAAAGAGAAATGGGCCTCCTCCTTAAGATAAAACTGCAAGAATAACACAAGGGGATATAGAATAATCAGGCATAGCTGACCACATATGAAAGAAAAAGACAGATCATAATTCCCTGTGGGATGAAGTTGAAATAATAAATAGATAACGCTACTGTTAAATACAAAAACTTAAGGAATCAGTGCATATGCTAGGCCATAAAAATATCCTAAGCTGATCAAGTATAGAAATGAATACAATATGGAAATCAATAATATGGAGTGCTACAATATTTAATATGAGTTCTGGTAAAAAAATTAGTTACTGATACATTAAGTCTATAAGTCCCAAATATTCATATACTGATGTTATCAAGGACACATGGCCCAGTGGATAAAAGCGTTGACTTGATGTAATGAGTTGAGTTAAAAAAAATTAAAAAGTCAAATTAAAGGGAGATAAAGATAACTGATACTGAGACATCTGGAAGAGGCATGACTTGTAGAACTAGAACAATCTATCCTGGTGAACAAAATAAAGGGTTCATTTTGAAATTCCAATCACCTGAAAAAAGTAAGAGTGTACAATGACTTTTTATTGTGTAACCCTCTACCTCAGGTGACCCTTGGGCCTTGCACAGAGTGAACATCATTGTAAAAAATAAAAACAATAAAACATAGCTGAGGTAAAGAAGAAATGGATTTATACATTTCATAAGAGTATTTGTGTAAAAGTGAATGCAACATACTCAACTGGAATTCAGACTTAACTTCCCAGTTTCTATTTTTAAGCCACTAGCCATGACACTTTCCCCACATGCTTTCATTAATATAACCATAAATTTGAACCTAAAATTTGAACACATTTATATAAAATTATAAAAGATATATATGTATATATATTCATTTAGATAGGTGTGAGTGTGTGACCCTGGATTTCATGCTTTTGTGATCGTCAGACAAACGATGACAAGAGCATGAAACCCATGGTCACAAACTCACACCTATCTAAGTGAATATGTCAGCTCTGTCACTGATATTGAGCACTTTCAATTAAGTACCATGCATATATAGTATATAAATAGTATATATAACAAATTGCATATATATATATATATATATATATAGGAAAGAATATTAATAAAAATTTGCCCCAACAGTGGATATATCGGCGAATCCGGTAATAGCTTTAGATTTCGCTTCAATAATCACAAACTAGATATACGACAAAAAAATGTATACTCCCCAATTGCAGCCCATTTTAATCAACCTGATCATACCTTAGAAAATTGCAAATGTTTACTAATAGACTCCAATTTTAGTTCTACATACACACGCAGAAAGAAAGAAAAATACTGGATTTTAAAATTAAATACACACAAGCTAGGGTTAAATAGGGACTTAGGTGTGTTGAATCTCTACAAATATTTCAATAGGTAAAAAAGATTTTTTCAGATATTCCAAAGAATTTTTTATCCAAAACAAACAGACTTTCTCTACGGACGTGCCGGATGTTGATTGGTTTACCAAAAATGAACAAACGGACGTGCCGCATGTTGATTGGTTTATCGACACCACGTGATGTAAACAAAAAAAATATTCGGACGCTATCGTGAAATACGTTTCTAATTCAAATTTAAAAATCACTTGTTTCTGATGAAGGACCGAGGACGGTCTGAAATATAAAATATAATAAAAATAAACAAATACTGTTTAAAAAAGTACATTTTTAAATTCAAAACTTTTTATTAATATTCTTTCCTATACATATTAAGACAGTATACGTGGATGATCATCACTATGTTATTTGGACCCTATATATATATATATATATATATAGACTTTGAAAAACAGTAGCTACTCTGGCATGTACGCATCGCTCATTCAGTAATGAATTAGAGCACTCTGGCTATTGGGTGTGTATAATGATAATATACACGCTAAAAAGTCTGCCTTCTTCTACCGAACACCCATAGCCCAGAGGTAGAATTGCCGATTGAAGCGAATTTGGTCGGGTTTCAATCCTGGGTTAAAAGCAATTGGAGTCTAACCGTACTGATGAGCTGTGATACAGCGAAACAGATCTATCTGCGGATGACTATATATATATATATATATATATATATTCACACACTTCACATATATATTTCTAATGTCTCTGCCTAAACCTTAATTTACTATTTATTTTATTTTATACAATAAGAGTTGATAGATTTGCCTATTATCTGGCTCAAATTCCTCCCTGATCTTTTGAACAGGAATAGAGGTTTATTTCTTGCTTCCTGTTCAGGACTGTGTTTCAAGGTCTTAAAAATTTCTCATTCTTTTTCACTTTCAGTAGAAGTACTAAACTGGTAACAAGGTCTCATCACTTTACAGTTGAAATAGCTGGATGTAAGTTCTATGCTAACAATTTCTTCTATCATACTTATTACTTGCAGAACATTTTTTCCAGCTTCTTACTTTGATCTTTAAAAATTTAAATGCAATGTCAATAATTATCTTCTCTTTTCTTAATTCTTGTTTTTTAATTGTTATTCTCCTTAATAATATTTTTCTCATATTCTCTAGCATCCAGTAACTTTTTGCATCTTAGTGGCATTATTGCTTTGCTTGAGTTAATTGGCTAAAAAGAATATGAACTGGTTTAAAAAAAATTAAAAAAAGATTTTTAATACTTGAACTAAAACAAAATGAGAGTCAAAAACTTTGTACAATAGTCTTTGTTTGCAACAACTTTCACTTGTTTCCTATAATAAACTTTAGCTTAAAACACTTTTCTATTGGTATTCAAACCACCCTTGATAGTAGATCTACAATTCATACTAATCAGCATAGATACAAATTTTCCATCAGGTTCAGATACTGAAACTGATTGTGCTACTTTAATAGGTTGATTCTCTTATTTTTCAAACCTCTGGTTGTGTTACTCTTTTGTTGAAGATTGTTGTCCTGCAGACACACCCAACTGAAATGCATTTTTAAAAAAATTTTTTTTTAATAATAATATCGCCCCAAGCAAGGTAGTTTACTGTCACTGTTGTGCAGGGGGTTACATAGGAAGAAAGTTATGAGAAAGAGTGACAGGTTATAGGGGGTGTCAGGAAGTGGGTAAGAGAAGGATGAGAATACTGATGAAAGTGGAATGGATGAAGAAAGGATCACGAGAGAGAGGATGCAAGTTAGTGAGATAGGAGATGACTATTGACTTTACACTTCAATTCTTGAAGATTGTAGCTGTTGGGGAAGAAAGTAAATGGAAGGGAATTCCACAGGTGGGAAGGACGAGAAAAGAAACTGCTGAAGTAGAATTTGCACTTGCATTTTATTGGTTTCACAGTAAAAAGGTGGGACCTAGTTGCTAATCTTGTGGCTTGAGTAAATTCATATATAGGGGCACCAATGAGCTAAATTCAGAGCAGAAGCCATGAAAGTATTTGTAGAAAAGACACAGGGAAGCCACATTGTGTTGGTGAAAAAGTGACTGTATTTGAGCTGCCAAGTTGGGATTGATCACATTACAGATTCTCCAAAGGATTTTGTCAAGAGCCCCTAGGTGGATAGCAGGAGCACCCAACCAGATATGGCAGCAATATTCAATGTACGGGCTGATGGTAAATTTATATATGTGCAGGATTTCATGTTTAAAGCTTTAACTTAGGTGAGGAGTTTCTTGTTCAATAACGCTCAGAACATGGCTTATTCCCACTTCATTTATGTGAAATTGTCCTGTGCCATGTGATGAAAAGAAACCCAGTATAAAAACATCACTGCCGCCATGCTTTACAAACATGACAGTGTTCTTGGCTTGAATTCTTTTATAAGTAATCACTAAATACTTTTGCCTCACTATATTTAAATATATCTTTCATAATTTTCTATAAATGTATTTGTTTAACTATCTTCTTATATTTACTATTGTCAAGAGCAAAAACTATATATAGAGTTATTTTGAAGTAAATACTGATTATGCAGACAAATAATGCAATAAACTGCTTTTATGGTGTCTATTGAATTAGTCTTTTTCCAAACTGTAAGCATTTTCATTTTATATGTTGAATTTATAAGACAATTTTTTATTTTCCAATTATATATATATATATATATATATATATATATATATATATATATATATATAATGAGAGTAGCCATCCCTTATACATGGTTGGCCACACTCATTTTTCATTTGAATATTTGAATATATGTATATATACACTTTGCTATTAGGACCTGGTGCAGGCTTTGAGTAATATGAATAGAAATAGATGGTATCTTTAGAACAGAAATATTGCTAATTTTGTCAATGGAATTTGGATCTGACTGTATGCACTAAAAGACTTTCAGTCTGATTAGAATTTCTCTTTCAATTTTTCTATTTTTATTCTTACATTCTCATAACTACTTCTATTCACACTTATTCATTCAATCATTTTCACATGCTTTCCACTTGCCTTTTTATATATTCTATAGATATTATTCTTTATTTTTGCTTTCTTTCTTTGTGATTTTTTTCAAAAGACTTCAGCCTCTTTCTCCATTTTTTGTTTTATATTTCATTTTGTTTTATTTTTAATCAGATTTATTTCTTGTTCTACACAAATGCTTTCCATCCTTTTTTTTTAATGTAGATTTTTTTGTTCATATTTTTTCTTATTTACATTTTATCATAGTTCTTTTCATTTCATCTTCTTTTTGGGTTTTTGAAACTGAAATCTGCGCTTTTGGAAACTAAAATCTTGTAGGTATTCACTGCCCACCCAAAAATAAAGAACTCCTGATTCTGATAATCTAAAATGGGATAAAACAGAAACAATTACCATTAATCTATATCAGAATACTTTTGACCACTTTCAGACAACAAAAATTAACTTTACTAATTTTTTTTTTTTTTCTATGATTGATATTGCTACAATAAAAAGAGAACATTTCAAATGTAATTGCAAAATATCACATAAGCTAAGGGCAGGTCTGCAGAATCTTCTGAGTGTCAACAGAGAAAAGTGTGATAGAAAAAAGGGTAAACAGTCAAGTAGTGTCCTATTTCAAGTTTTCTATTTCAACTACTGCAAGTGATGTATCTTGAGCTTTGATACAAAGAGACAGGCAGATGTAGAAGACTTTGGGGCTAAGAATGCTCAATACATTTTCTAAATTAATTGCTGATCACTACTTTGCGTCATGCTATTTTGAACAGAAGAAGAAACTTGCACTAATTTATATCTTTCATAAAAGTGGTATAAAGTGAACTTTCAGAAAGCAGTGGATGTTTTTATTTTTCATAAACAACGTTCTGAAGAAATTCTTAACCTGACGCAAAAGAGACAAAAACAATACCAAGATATGGAACAGAATACAAGAAACTACACAAAAAAACAAGGAGCAAATGCAGACAGGCTAAAGAAAGATGGCTCAACAACAAATGTGTTGAAGTAGAGAGACTGATCACAACAAATAATGGTGACATGCATAAAAAATAAAGGAACTAACAGAACAAAAGATCTGCTCAGCAACAGGATGTATAAAAGCAAAGGATAGCACACTTATACTAGTCAGTTAAGTGCCATACGTGATACACACTTTGGGTGATCATGTCTTGAAAAAGACATGACTGACTGGGCAGAAGATTATCCTGCAGTAGGTTGCCATTGCTTTAGAACCCAATCTGTTCTATTATTTAACTCATAACTGGAGGGAAGAGATGGATTAATATCTTTCCCAAGGGTATTTGTGCATAAGTGAATGCAAGGAATTCAACTGGAATTCAAACGCAGCACCCCCAATTTGTCATTCTGAATTGATATCCACTGCATGACACATTCTAATATTTACTTGATGTTTGCTTAATGTTTACTTCTAAAAATGTTTACATGATCTAAAATGGACCTCAAACTAACACCATAAATTCAGTTTCTAGTCAGTGAAGAAAAAAGAATGCAAAAGTTGTTAAAAAGGTTTTTTTTATAACTGATAAAAAATTAATTGATTTGTTTTTTTATGGCTAATCCATCTTTTTCAAGTTTAACATCAAAAAATAATTTTATTATTGTAAGAATTCTTTTTGAGTGAGCACGTGACATACTTGGTGGGCTTAAGCAAATGGATATCAGGTTTGGGAAAAATACTAAGATAAAAGATATTAAGAGTTACAAAAGACAGAAAGATGTGGAGGGCCATGATCGCCTATGTTCTGAATGGATGGCACATAAAAGAAGAAGATACATGTCATAGCTGAAAGAAGAAGACCTGAATTCATACCTTTCCCAAGGGTATTTGCACATAAGTGACTATAATAACCCTGACTAGCATTGGAACTCGAACCACTGATTTACAATTCTGAGTCATTATCCATAACTTCCACCCACACATAAAAGCTTATAACACCTCATATTTGCAAGTGATCACTCATCTAATTAGACTCAATGGTGCTTAACCAGTGATCATATGATCTTATGCTAAATAATTTTGAGAAAAAAAAAATGGGATAAACAACTTGGAAACAAAAAAGGTATGAATGTCAAACATAATCAGTAAGCAGAGGTTAAACAGACAAACAACTTTCAGCCTAACCGTTTAAGTAAGGCCAACTTATTTTGTGTGTGAAAGTTATAGAGATTTATTACAATAAAGAATGATAAAATTAACTCACAACCAATCCTTAGATTCAAGTCTATCTCATTTAAAGATTGTACCATGAATAAAATAAAAAAAATCTTGATTTTTGCTGCATCTAAAATGTCAAGGTCTGGTTATGTTCTTCAAGAATCTTATTGTCAAAACTTTCTATTGACAAAAACTCTATTTTACTGACAGATATTTTTCTCCATCCCAAAGATATCTGATCCTTTTAATAAGAGACTTGAGAATTGGATTTTTCATGGGATTATATAACCTTGAAATTATTATCTTTTCTTGAGATTTACACAAAATATAGTGACTTAATATGAAAACTATTTATCATTCCATATCATAATTGGTTGGTTTGATTTGTTTGTTTAGTGGCACATCAACTCCTTACAGGTCATTTAATGCCAAAATTTAATTTTCTTGGTATTTTTGGTAATTTTTTTTTTAATATTAAAATATATTGCTGGTATTTTTACAATAAAAAAAAGTATTTTTTATAATTTCACAATATTTTGATCCCAGTTTGGGGTGGACTTCTTAACAATCGTAATTAAGAGACGGTTCCTTGTTCCTTAGACCCCATCTCTGATCAGATGCCTTGCTGCTGGATGTACTTTATTATCAAATCCAAGATAACCATGTCAGAATTCATGTATGTCATAAATCAGTGTTGATAGAAAAGAAGAAATACACAGAGATATTAAATACTAAACATGATAATAAAAGTTCTGTATAAAGCATGGAAGCATTTTTTATGCCATGACCTTTTATAATGTTGGCAATCATGACTCTCCACTGATTACATTTTGAGGGAGTTATATAATAGCTACTGCACAAGAAATAATAGTTTCAAAAATTCAGATTAATATAAAGTGAATACTTCAGAGCACAAATATTAACGATGGAAAATAATAATTCACATATTAATCTATACTATAATAAGAACTGCACCAATTCATCACAATTTCATATCTATACTATAATAAGGGCCATGTCTGTCTGTCTGTCATACGATTCAATCTGTAATAAAATATGCAGCATTTTCTTTACAAATAAAATATACAGTATTTCTTTAAGTAATAATTTAATTTAAACTAAAACTTAAACATAAAGTTGAAAAGTAAAATCTTAGAAGTTGAATTAATAAACAGAATAATTTTAGAGTAGAGGGCATAAGTTTTGTGCATATTAGTCTGAGGGGATTACCTGTTTAGATTAAATGCTCCAGATCACAAATATTTATATTTTTAGAATAGTTTTTCATATCAATATAAATTAAATACTCTAGATTGCAAATATTAAAGTATTTTTTAATGAAATTTTATAAAAGTTAATAAGGGGCTAGTTGACGATGTAAATTCATCATAAATTGATCTTCTACTGGAAACGAAAACAAAGTATGCTTATAAGATGTGATTTCGTGAAATGTAAAAAAAAAAATGTTGTAATAAATTTTTTACATTTTTAATCTGGGGCAATGTATGAAAAAATGAAATCCATATGATGAATTTCAAAATTAAAAAAAATTTACATTTAAAAAAAATCACATTGTATAAGGAAATTTGTTTTGGCTTCTGTAATGTGCATTGTGGTGCATTGGATATTGGCTCAAAACGAGAAACCGGGGAGCCAAGTTCAAATTCCAGCTGAATTCCTTGCATTCACTTACATGCAAATACCCTTGGGAAAGGTATTAATCAGTCTATTCTTTCCAGTAATGGGTTAAATAACAGGACAGATTGTGTTCTATAGCCTTGGTCGGCAACCAGTCTACCGTAGAAAGCAATGGCAACCTACTGCAGGATAAAACTCAGCCCAGTCAGTCATGTCTCTTTCAAGATATGATTGCACAAAGCGTGTATCACGTATGGCACTTAACTGACTGAATGCGGACTGAGGAAGCAATCACCTATAAGTTGTATGCAAAATAAGGGTAAAACTAAGGAGATTAAAGAAACCTAACATGGCCTTAACACTGTAGTACATTAAAGGTAGGAGAGACAGGGGAAAGCAGTGCAAACCATGCTTGTTAGGTGGAGCGGGGTTCAGAAGAGATACTAAAAGGAAAAATCTTGAGAGTGATAAAAGACAGATCCAAGTGGAAGTTTATGATTGCCTACATCCTGAAGGGACAAAGCACATGGAGAAGAAGAAGAAGAAGAAGAAGAAGGAAATGTGTGTGATGGTGTAGGTTTTCTCTTTTCCAATCTTTTCACTCTTTTCTTTTTTCTTTTTTTTCTCAATTGGAGTAGATAGACTAAACTATCACCCGGTTTACACTCCATCCTCGTCTATTGAACAGGTGAAGAGGATCATCCCTTGTTCCCTGTTTAGGATGTGGTTTCCAGCTTTCTATTTTCCAATCTTTTCACTCTTATGTAGCCCCTTGCACATCAGTGATATGATTAAAAAAAAAAATCAGTTTTGAATGAGAAATCGGAGAAGTAAGATCAAATTCCAGTCTGGTTTGTTACATTTGTTTACATATAAATACTTTTAGGAATCCATCTTTTCTTCCCCCAACTAATGGTTTAATAGTAAAATACACACTGGCTCCTATAGCCTTGGTTGGCAATCAGTCTGTTGCAGAATGAAATAGCAACATACTGAAAAAAAAATGTTTAGCCTAGTCACTCCTGTATCGAAAGATACATAATTGCCCAAGCATGTATCATATACGACACTTCATAACAAACTGGACCCTCATATTAATGTTTATAAAACTTAATAAAAAATAATTTTGTGATGTGGAATGCTTAACCTATAGTAATATAAAAAAATTGAAAAAATTATTATTTATAGTCACAATTATAAAAACATAGAGGTGGATTGGGTTTCCAGTACCTCCCCCATAGTTTGGAATTCAGTTTTCTTTTTTAAACTGGTTGTCACAAAGGTTAGTAAGTACAGTCTACTCTGCTATTTAATCCATGGCTGGAGAGAGAAGAGAAGAGGATTTATGCCTTTCCCAAGGGAATGCATGTAAAAATGAATACAGTAGACTAGACCAGAACTTGGCTTGTCAATATCAATTTTCATATCAATGTACATTACACGACTCACACATCCAAGGGAAGCATAGATCAATCAAATTTTATTGCCAATTCCCTGAATACATATACGAAATAACTTCTGTACCGAGATTCAACTTTTATTAATTGTATGAATTAATAAAATATATTGACCTACTAGATGCTTTTTGAAATGATAGTTAAGTTTTTTAAATATTACCATATTTGTGTTTGATGGTGGTGAAGAAATATAAGTATATTCACAGTTAACATTTTTATTAGAGAGTATTAGGTGGGACTAGCAGTATAGCCTGGTGTTGCTCGGGTGTAATGAAAGCTTTATAACTAATCCATGGTCCTGGAGCTCAGACTCTTTGGATGTTGGCATGGAAGACTAAAGAGCAATAGTTGTTTCCAGTTAAAGTGAAACTGTAGACTGAAAGAAAAATGAATGGATGTATTGTTAGTCAAATTTTGATTTCCTGGTATTGGTATCAAATTTTCTGCACTATTGTAAGAACTACAACCTTGAAACTTCTGAATATTGTTTCTTATGCCTTTGTCTATGAGTTTATCAAATTTGATTAAAATCGGATCACTCCTTCAATAACCCGATTTTTTCGATTATCGATATTTATCGTGGGTACCTCGATGCAAAACCTAGCTAAGAACACTCGCAGACGCTTATAGTACAACTGTGTAAATTTTCAAGAAAATCAGTTCAGCCGTTTCGGAGTCTATAGGTAGTGAACACACACACACACAGGCACACACACAGAGAGAGACAAAGTTCCATTTATAAATAAGTTTAGATTTAGATATCTATGTATATATAAAAAAATTAGTATAGATTACTGTACTGAAAAATAAACAAGATGTACCAATTATCTCACACCACTGCTCTTTCAGACATTTTTTTCTGTACCTTCTTACACATTTCCTTTTTATTCTCACTCTCTCCATTTTCATTCTCTCTCTTCTCACTTTCTCACACTCTTCCTTCTTTTCTCTTTCTTATTAATTTATTACAACCTTTACACTGTCTTTCAATCTTTTTCTCATTATCTTTTAATATTCAACCAGCAAGCCTGTCTGTCTGTCTGTCTCTTTTATCCTCATCTCTTTTCTCTGTCAATGCATATATGTTCATTTACTTTTTCCTTTCACCTGGTTTTCTTTAAATTTTTCTATAGTTTTCTTACCTTCTACTTTTCCTTCCTTGCACTGTTTCCCCATTATAGTTTCTTTGCTTTTCCCAATTCCTTCCTGTTTACAATTATGCAGACTTTTTATTCTGAAAACATAACTGATTCTATCTATTTGTGATTGGGCAGATACTACACTTTGATCTTAGGAAATAAAGTATAATGGTCATGCATATAATCCATAATATTAATAAAATAGTATAAGTCAGTTTCTCAACTCTTTTAAGCAACTGCACCCCTAGGAGCAAATAAAAATATCATGGCACATTTAACAATATTTTTTAAAAGGTATACATTTAAATGTTATGAAAGGAAACCATAAATTAAAAAAAATATGCCCACGAATGTAAACTTACTTTATTTCAATATTTCTATTCAACTATTTGTGCCCACGAATGTAAACTTACTTTATTTCAATATTTCTATTCAACTATTTGTACTGCTAATTTAGTGTAAAACCTGTGCTTGATATTTTTTCTTGTTTTCTTCGATATTGCTAGTGTATTATGGTACATTGGTTGAAAATCACTGGTATAGATATTCATGAACTAATCAGAAGTTGAGTATAACTAATGATGACACTATTAATGGAATTTGCTATCATAAATTTGACAAAATCATTATGCCATTAATATTATTTATCTTAATTACTTTTTACAATAAATTAATTTATATATATTTTTAAAATGTTGTAAAAATGATATAAATTAATGAAAATAAAATAAAAATAGCAACAAAAGCAATAATCAGGAAATACAAGTCTGATATTTTGTGTAATGTGTGCATTAAGCTTACATTATGAGAGAAATAGTATTATAGTCCAAGATAGTTATTTATGCCTTGAATAGTGATTAATGGTTATTTCTGAACTGTCAATAATCTTTTGGGCACAAGATGTATCTGTGATTCATGACAGTGTATATATATATATATATATATATATAGGAAAGAATATTAATAACAAGTTTTGAATTTAAAAATGTACGTTTTTTTAACAGTATTTGTTTATTTTTATTATATTTTATATTTCAGACCGCCCTCGGTCCTTCATCAGAAACAAGTGATTTTTAAATTTGAATTAGAAACGTATTTCACGATAGCGTCTGAATATTTTTTGTTTACATCACGTGGTGTGTTTGTTCACAACATGGAGCACATCCGTAGAGAAAGTCTGTTATATATATATATATATATATATATATATATATATATATATGCGTGTGTGTGTGTATATCATTTCCCTCTTGTCACTTTTCTAATCATACTGTGCTACTCTACACATTATATTTGAGAATATTTACACATGCAGACACACACACACGCACACACACACATATATATATATACTGTCATGAATCACAAATACATGTATAAATATTCTCAAATATAATCTGCAGAGAGGAACAGTATGATTAGAAACGAGACAAGAGGAAAACTATATTTTGTTTTAGCTGATGCATTTTGTCCGCTGACTTTCAGTAGATGAAACACATCAGCTAAGACAAAGTATAGTTTTCCTCTTGTCTCTTTTCTAGTCAAATATATGTGCGTGCACATAAAAGCTTATATTACGGGAGAGACAGTATTATAGTCCCAGATTTATGACTTGGACAATTTTTTATTATTTCACCCCAAATAAGACAATGCTGCCACAAGAAAACAAGGGGGTTACATGAAGTGAATAAGAATGAGAAAAAATTTAGTGAGGAAAAAAGACAATATAGGAATAGGATTTAGAAAGACAGGATGGCAATTGATGTTGCATTTAAATTTTTAAAGATTTTAGATGTCAAGGAAGAATAGAACACTTAAATTCATGCAGTTAAGGCACCAAGACAAAGAGCTCATCAGAACAGTTGTGATGAAAATATTTCTAAAAGAGAAGAAGTGAAGCCACATCATGTCAGTGAGAAAGTGACTTGAAATGCTAGATCAAGACCCTTCTCTAAATTTTGTCAAGAATTTTGAGATTTATAGAAGGATCAGCAGACTAGTTATGGTAGCAGTATAGTGATAAATGGTTTATTTATGAACTGTCAATAGCCTCATAGACATAAGTTACATCTGTGATTCATGTTATTAAAAACACTGTTTATATGCATATATGTGTGTGTGTGTGTGTGTGTGTGTGTGTGTGTGTGTGTGTGTGTGTGTATTTCAGCAACAATTCCTCTTTTATACAGGTTTCATTGAGGATGGTTGACTATGGTTTAGTGTTTCATTAAGCTTTGTTGGATTTGTACAAGTATTTTTTTTTCTAGAAAAAATGTGCATAAAAACTACCCAAATATGGATTATAACACTTTTGACTAATACATTAGCCATTATTATAGACATTTTTTTAACCAAATATGAATATATATATATATATATATATATATATATATATATATATATATACAAAAGTTTGTGTGTGTATATTCATATAATGATAAGGATGAGAATGTTCTTTTTTTTAAAGTTAGCTTCTTTTTTATTTTTTAATGCTTCCATGGACTGAACATGTGATTAATGGTGAGGTTTTGGAGATGATGGAAATGAAAAGGAAACTTATAATTAACATTAAGAATAGACACCTGAAGTTTCTGGGAAATGTTAAGAGGAAGGAGGGCTTGGAGAATTTGATACTCACAGGACAGAGGGAAAGAGATTTGGGAAAACAATGGGTAACATACTTGATGGGCTTGAGCATGTGGACGTCTGGTTTGGGAGAGATACCAAGAGGAAATGTGTTACGAGTTACAAGGGATAGGAGGATGAGGAGGGCCATGATTGCCTATGTTTTGAAAGGACACAACACATAAAAGAGTATTTACTGATATTGTTATTTTTGGTGCTTTGGTTCTAATACTAATCTGGTACTAATTTATTAAAAATGAACTTAATCTTCCTGGCTACATTCCAAACCAGTGTTCAGGTTTGATGTTATCCTGAAAAAAAAAAACCTCAGAAATTGTTGTAGTATTAATTTATCTGTAACTATTGTAACGTATTCTATTGCTAATGATTTAAAGAAAGTCTTAAATTCACTAGACGTTAATTGTGTTCCATTATCGTGAATTGTGTTCCATTATCTGAAACAATAGAGTCAGGTACACCGAACCTTGCAAAAATCTTGTGTAGGAAATTTATCATTACCGCAGTAGTCATTCTTCTACATTTTAATATTTCTGGCCATTTAGTGAATTATTGACTACCACCTGGTAGTAGGCTCTGTTTAGCTGTCCCGCAAAGTTTATATGTATTCTGGATCATGGAATATTGGTTTTAAGCCAAGATTGAAATTATATAGGTGGTGACTTTACTACCAGAGCACAACCACTGCATGATTTCAGTAAATTTTTGATATCTTGATCTATTTTCATTCAATATGCATAAAACCTCAATAAGGATTTCATTCTAGAAATTCCTGGATGGCCTATGTGAAATTCTTTTAGCATAGGTTTTTGCAATAATGCTGATATCACAATTCTTTCTGTGTACATAATTACATTATTGTATAAACAAAATGCATTATTTCCAGTAATATTTTTTTAAAACTTAATTGCTTCTTTATTTTCATTATAAAGTTGTCTTTTTCTGACTTAATTCTTATTTCCCTGAATATTATGAGCAGTTCTCTTACAGTATTGGATAATACATTTTTGATTTCATTTTTGACCCTTATTGGCACAATTACTGTGTTTTTAAGTGGTTTCAGAATTTTGGTATTAGTCTAGATAATCCATCTAGATGACTTAATTTTTTGGATAGTAGAAACTTCATTTTATAATGACAGTTCAATAAAATAGTTCTTCACTGCTGCAGTCTATTTGCCGTATGTATGGTAGCGCCTTTTGTGATCCATGGATGATGGTCGGTCTGTAATATGAGTTCAGCTCAAAACAAAAAACTGGGGAGCTGAGTTTAAATTCCTGTTGAATTTATTTTATTCAGTTATGCACCAAAACTCTTGAGAAAGGTATTAATCCATCACTTCCCTCCAGTTATGGGTTAAATATATATTTATTTTTCTTCCATTTTTTTGTATCTGCAACAAGTAGTTTTGTGTTCTACCCTCCCACATTTGTAGCATTTTTTGTTCTTAAAATGTTGAAAATAGTTTTTTTTCTTTGATGATCAAACACTATGTACTTGTGAAATGTCTCTTTCCTCAATCCTTCCAGTATCAAATTTTAGACTTATGATTTGTTGACACTCTTCCGCTATTTTCTGGAGAGTTAATTTGAGATCCATTTCCAATTTAGCAAGACAGATCAAATTTAGCAGTAAATAAAACAGTTTTATTGGTGACATTTTATTGATTTCACTACTGGATCATCTTATTTGAGTCATGAAAATTATGGCCTGAATTGAATGCTATGGTTGTCAAGATTTGTGGTTCCAACATGATGGTGCCACATGCCACACAGCCAATACAACAATGGCTTTATTGAATGAGAAGTTCCCAGGTGCATCATTTCTTGAAACAGTGAATTCAATTGGCCATCATGATTATGTGACTTGACACTCTTAGATTTCTATTTTTGGGGTCATCTCAAAAGTAAGGTCTAAGCCAACAAGCCAACAAAAATTCAACAGCTGAAGGATGAGATAATAAGGCATATTGGTCATCAAAATTTTGACCATTGATTGAAGGTGTGCGGCCAAAGCCTTGGCAGATATTTGGGCAATATTATTATTCACATATAATTGCCATTGACTCAAATAACATAATCCTATAGTAAAATTAATAAAATTTTACTAATAACCTTGTTTTATTTACTGCTAATTTTGATAAGTTTTAATGGAACACCCTATATATAAATTCACATGGGTAGATGTTAATCATATATAGTCAGTTTGGAAATTATCCGGCTATTTTAAACATCCTAAAAACTGGTTGAACTTAAAAACCAACCAGAGGGGGCCTTAATGCACATTTGTAAAAGAATTTCCTTGTAGTAGTAAAATATAATTCAATAATTGTGTGACCATTATATCCTTGAGGATTGATCTAGATCTGTAAAGTTTCATCTGGGTTCTTTTGACAAAACACTCTATCACCCATGTCTGTGAGCTTCAACTCACAATCTTGATTTCATTTTCTGTAACTTTTTTTAGAACATTTTTACAAGATGCAAAAGCAACACAAGGTCAGAGTTACTGAATGAAGTTGTACATAGATAAAGGTTGACACTAAACTTGAAACAGGGAAAAGTCTACAAAGTAGAACAGAGAAGCTGTCCAAAATGGAACTTCCCTTTTATCAATGTAATGCAAAGGGAAGGAGGAAGTTTTGATGCCATGTATATAGTGTGGCAGATCTTAGTCTTGAAATGTCTGGACTATTATAACTCATGAATGTAGCTTGTAAGGACAGTTTTGATGGAAATAGCAATAGAATACCAAGAGGTTTGTCACATTGTTTTTGTGTGAAAAAGGATCGTAGGGAGAAATTTCAAGGCATGAATGAGATTAAGCAAATGCAGTAAGGTGACCGATAGTTATACTACGAGAAGACTTTCTAGGTTATTATAAAAAATAGATGACATGCTGCAATAAGTGTATGATGAGTATATTTTGATGAAAACTAAAGAAATATTGCTTCAGGTAGAATACTTTAATATTAAATAGACAGATACTTCTTGAAGCAAACTGTAAAAGGACTCTCATAAAGTTACCAAATGTGAAAAACACCTGAAGAAAGCTGGTGAGTAGAGTAGAGTGCTTGAAACATTGTAATAAAGACAATGATTACAAAGAAACTGATCCAAAGAATATATAATACAGATTTTATGTCATTTATTTTGGTCTCAAATTATTTTGGAATGACAATCTGTTGCCCATAAAAATTTCTGATGGGTTTTTCAGTTCTTTTTTTAGTAACCAGTGATTACTAGAAAAGGGTATTTTTTTTATGATTGCTGAATAGAAAGAAAGAATAGCAAACTAATAAACTAAATCATAAGACAATTTCCAAGAAGGATTGCTTTTTCCCTAGGCAACTAATGTCAAAATGTTTACTCGGAACTGGAGGAAAATGCAGAGCCACTGAAAATGGTAACTGATGATAAAAATATTGAAAAAATCTTGGACTGTAAACGGTTAATATAAAAGAAACATGGCTTGATTATATGAGAGACAAGGAAGTTTTGTACATGAGTACAACTTCTGTTAAAACAATTTTCTTTGTTATTAATGAATCCCAAATGTCCATCAGATAGTAATATCAAATGAACATTTTTTTCTTTAGGGTTTGCAAAGAACTATTTTCTTTTTTTACTCATCTGCAAAACTTTTAATGGGTTTATTTCCATTGCCAATTTTTTTTGTTACTTGTACATTTTTGTACAGATATTTTTAACTTATGACACAATTTAAGTATCATACATGTTCAAAGTGTAACTGAAAGATTCAAGCAAGAATTGGCATACTGAAAGAAGAATATGGTTTATAATTTCTTCATGTACTGGTTTTAAGAAATGTTTGAAAAATATGGTGAGACAGAAATAGGCAAAGGGAAGCTATACTATGGCAGTACAAAAATGACTGAAGCCAAGATATCAGGTCAGGATCAATGATATTGCAGATTATTCTTTAGATTTTATCAAGAATCTCTAGATATAAAACACAAGCATCAGACCAGATGTAGTAGCAATTTTCAATACAAGAACAAATGGGTAGATTTATAAATTCACAAGATAGATTCTGGCAGAAAAATTGAAGCATCACATGACATAGTAAACAAATTTTATCTATATTTCTAAGATGAGACAGTATTTACACTATTTACATTATTTGGACTATTGTCCTCATCTTGGTTGTCATTTGTATGATGTTTTTGCTGTAGCTTGGTATTGAACTCACAACTCTTTAAGTCAAGTCACTGGAATTAACCAACGTCTATATCCACTGGGCCATGTGTTCTTAAGGACAACAACAACCAAATTTCTGGGACTTATAAACCTAATGTTCAGTAACTGTTTTTAACAGAGTTCATACTGCAATTTTTGATGTTAATGATTTTCTCTAGTATTTTTTATCAAAGTTCATATTGCAAGAGTTGTGATTGCTATCTTTCTTAATCCTTCTTCTCCAAACCTTTTACACAAACTCATTAGGTAGGTTATACACTATTCTCTTCTACCTCTTTTGCCTTCAGTATATTTGTAATATAACAATCTGGCCCCACCCGAGGAAGGCTGATGCAAGCGAGGGTGTTTCTGGTCGTTGAAAGGAACGGATGTCGTTTGACCTTATTTCCGGCAGCAGCGGAAATAACTACAGAGGCAAACAGAACAGGTGTCTCTGAGAATTACGTGGGCGTGGCAAAACCGGAAGAAAAAGTCCCGGTTCTGGAAGATTATAAAAAGACCTTGGCACACGGATTCGCCAGTAGAGAAGCAACAGAGATCGGCCAGTGAAGAGAGAGACACAACAGATAAGACTACACTCCCGTCAACCCATTAGAAGCGCGCTCTCTCAATTCTCTGTTCCCTATGCTACACGGTTCATCGTCATTAATAAAAATATAACTTTATATTTTTATATATATGCGTGTTGGTTGTTTGTCGATATATAACATATTGTGTAAGCATCAAATTTTGTAAGCCTTCTTTGCTCATTATGTGACCTAGAAATTTTAAAATGTATTTAAAAATTAAGTATATCAGTTTACGTTTTAACTTTTTTGTTTGATTTTTTACTAACTCTTCTAATACTTCTTCTACACTTAACATTTACAGACACTTGTTAGATAAGTTATTCATTGTTTTCCTCAGTTTTTCTGGCCTTCAATATGTACTTTGAGTGCCAAATTCTCTAAGCCATCATTCCTGTGAAATTTCATCTGTCCCTTTTCTGATTCAAAATATAAGTATGCACTTTGTTTCTGTTTTCTCGAAAACTTTATTGTTACTCATGTGTTCAGTACACAGTATTCTCAGTATTCTTCTGTAGAACCACATTTCTGTTGCCTCAAATCTCTTCATCATTCATGATTAGATTGTCTAGCACTTATTGTCATACAGGAGAGTTGATATTACATAATTTACCAGTACTCTTTCTTTTCAATTCTAATGAAATTTTCCTGTTTCTATAGACTTTGCTTAGCTTTTGGAAGGTTTCCATGCAGAATATGTCCCCTCTTCTTGCTGGTCATTCCTCTCTACAGTCTGCGTATTCTAATCCCTGTCATCAAGGGTAAGTAATTAATGCAAAAATATTGGGTTAAGTGTACTCACAATAAAGGAGATTATATTCAAAAGTAAATATCTGCAGTGTCAGTTAACTGCCATACATGATACACGCTTAGGAGATCATGTCACTTTCAAGACATGACTGACTGGGCAGAAGATTTTCCTGCAGTAGGTTACCCTTATTTTTTGCGGTAGACTGGTTGCTAACCAAGGCTGTAGAACCCAATCTATCCTGCTATTTAACCTATAGCTGGAGAGAGAAGAGACAGATTAATACATTTCCCAAGGGTTTATGTACATAAGTTACTGCAGGGAATTCAACTGGAATTTCAGTTGAATTCGTTGCTTTCACTTACGTGCAAATATACACAAATTTACTCTAATTCTTAAATGATTAAAGTCATAATCAATTATAGATATGTACATCTTCTTAGACTATGTTCTGTGTCTCTTCAGGATGTGGGTTATCATGACTCTCCAAATCCTGAAGGCTAAAGGCTAAAGAACCCAACCAAGGCTAAAAAACCTAATTTGTCCTGCTAGGACAGATATATTAGGAAAAAAGCTGGTTGAATGAAACTTTCATGTTGACAATAGAATGCAAAAAGAATGAGGATGAATTGATCCTATGTACATGACATGGCACATCTTAGCTGTAAAGCTCTGAATTGTTTGAACTAAGGAATGAAATTTATCAGATCATTTGCCATGGAAGTAGCAATACAATAGTGAAAAGTTTGTGATATTTTGTCTGTGAGAAAAGGTTTGTAGGTTGGAAAGCATAGCCACTTTTTAACTCTGGAAAGAAAGAACTGGGCAGCTTCTGTCCAGACATAGCAACAATATTCCATTTTTGGTCTGATCTAACACTTCTAAATGTAGAGTGTGGCAAGTGAAAATAAGTATTTTCTGGAATAGGATAAGAAGCTGACCATTTTTTCAGAAGCTTTAGTGACTGTCTGTATATCTGTTTTTGACTTGAGGTCAAAGTGAACATGTGTCTTGATAGATGTTCAAAGCAAAGAGCCACTGTGCTAAAAAGCCACATATGTATTGCTCACATATTAAACTCATGACTATATTCTTTCAACTAGTGTACTGTGAGAGGATCATTAGTATGTTATGAAGGTTTTTAAAAGTCATTAATTAAATTCAAAGTCCAAAGCACAAAAAGTGTACATATGAATATTAAAACTCCTTTAAATTGTGAGTCTATCATTGTCATAATAAATAAACATATACATAACATATAAAGAATATATTCTAAAAAACATCAAGCTAAGGTATCCCATTCAATGTTAAATTATGATAAACAGAAAAATAGTTAAATATGTTTTTTAAGAATTTTAATTATTATAATGATTAGAGATTATTATAAATTTTGTTTGGGTTAAAAAAATTAATCATAAAAAGTTTACACTATTTTGATCATCATAATTTAAGCGTGTTGTAGAAGTTTAACTATAGCTTAAAGCGTGTTGTGAGATAAAAAAGTTGAAAAACATCGGTCATGAACAAGGAAGCTGCCATCACAACGTCACTCTTTCCTTATAGTTGAGCCAAAAGTAGGATTACAGTTATTTCACTATTTCACAGCTTAAAACAGAACTAACATTGCCAAACTGTTTTTTTCAGCAAGATGAGGCACCTCCCCATTATGCTTTGGCAGTAAAAGACTACCTAAACCGCATCAATGGTTTAGAAGAAAGAGCAGCATCAAGTGGCAGTAACATTCACCTGACCTAATACTAATGTTTTTTTTGGTTGGGTGTAGTAAATGTGGTGCAGTGAATATTGACTTGGAACAAGAAATTGGGAAGCCAAGTTCGAATTCCAGTTGAATCCATTGTATTCACTTACGCACAAACACCCTTGGGAAAGGTATTAATCTGTCTCTTCCCTCCAGTTATGGGTTAAATAACAGGACAAATTTAGTCCTATAGCCTTGGTTGGCAACCAGTCTACTGCAGAAAATAATGGCAACCTACTGTGGGATAATTTTTTGCCTAGTCAGACATGTTTCTTTCAAGACATGATTGCCCAAGCATGTATCATGTATGGCACTTAACTGACTGACTGACTGTAGTAAAGAACAAGGTTTATAAGAATAATCCTCACATAGTGGACAAATTAAGAGTATATCTTAAAAGGATTTATGGAAATTGATGCAAATCAAGATTTGTGTTGTACTGTGTACCATAGTATTCTGGAGAGGTTTGATGAATGTTGCAATGTTGAAGGAGGAGATTTTGAGTACTTAAGTGATAAAACTCTGCTAAAAAATATAAGTAAAGTGTTAAGCAAATGTATATAAACAGTTTTGAACAAATATGATTGTAAAGAATAAATATAAATGCAATAAAATGTTTTGAAAATCTAAAGTACGTACCTACTAAGTGTGTGTGCATATATATAAAGAAGTGCAAGACAAAGATGTGTCTTCACCAGATGATTTTTTTTTTTTTTTTGCTGGGTCAAAAGTTGGCTTACACTTAGTAGGTATATATATATATATATATATATATATATATATATATATATATATATTATGTACAAATCACATTTATTTATTCACAGTTATTTCTTTAATTCACAAGCAAATATTTTTAATTCATTATCTATTAAATTTTCAAACCCTATTTGCATTTCTAAGTAGCAAGGTTGTCATGGTAACAAATTTTTCATTATCTCTGATAATGTTCTCAATCAACAAAATATTGACAACAGAATATTAAAAAATAAACATTTAACTCATTTTAAGACATTCCATCTCAATTGCTTTGTTCAGATATGCCATATTAATCATTTTATCACACACACACTCACACATATATATGTGAATGGATATAAAGTTTGGATCATAATGGAGTAGTCCACAAGTTAATTATACTGAATAATAACTGTTTTTTTATTACTATATATATATATATATATGTGTGTGTGTGTGTGTTTGTGTGTGTGTGTGCATACTAATCAGAGTTAGTTTGACATATGAGTACAGTTATTATTTGTTATAAATATTTGCTTGTGTATAAAAAAATAACTGAACAAATTGATGTGATTTGTACATAAGAAAAAGTTAAAATAAATGTATATATACAAAGATAATATTGCAGATATACAGAAATATATATGCTAATGAGTAGGCATATGTATAATCTTATACAGGTGAACTACAATCTGAAGGTCATCATGAAAAAGAAACATATTAAGCATTAATTAATGTATTTGCAATTATTTGGCAATTATCTTTGATAATAATTTCAATGTGAAGTGATGATTGCAATTTAGTCTCTCCATGTCAACTTTGATTTCTAGAAGAAGAAAGGCATTTGAAAAATACTTTTTTTTATCATTTTACTCCAGGCAAGGCCATAATGCTATTAAGACACATGAGGGTTATTAGAAGAGAAGGAGAATGAGAAGACTTTAACGAGAAGAAAAGACAATACAAGAACTGGTTTCAGAAAGACAGAAGATAGCAATTAGTGTTTCATTTATATTTTTGAAGATTGTGAAATAAGAAACTGGGAAAGAGTTCCACAGACGAGAGTTGCTAAAAAAACAAAAAAAACTGTTATAATAGAACATATAAATGACGAGACCTAGTTGCCAATCTAGTAATACTCTTAAATTCATGTAATCAAGGTATTACAGAAAAAAGCTCATTAGAGCAATTGTCATGAAAATCTTTATAGAAAAGAAAAAGGAAAGCCATTTTATGGTGTTGGTAAATTGATGGAAGTTGAGATGCCAGGTAAGAAACAATAATATTGCAGATTCTTCTTTGGATATTGTCATAGATCACAAGATATAAAGTAGGAGCACCAGACCAGACATGGAAGCAATATTTAATGCAAGATGGATTTTGCCATAAAAAATTGTCTGGCACAATATAGTGAACCAACTTTCCTAGACATTGACAGGCTTAAACATTAATTCACTATAATTTCTCCACATCCAGTCATTAAAAAATGTGAGCCCAAGAATGTGAAAAGGGTTTCTTTCTTATGGAAGTCAGCAATATCTCGACTTCAACTCCTACCATACATACAGTGTAAAGAAAGAGATTGCCTGCAGCTTAAAACATCAAGCAAAATACATGTGACAACCCAGAGACATAGACAAGAAATGGTTAGTTTAAGCAGTATCCTACAATATAAAAACTACCTTGGGCATATGTCAGCAGCTATGATAAACTGGGATAGAAGGGTGCAAGAAGATAAAAACACTCAGAAAACAAAAACTCAGTCATAGCTGACCATATATGAAAAGAAAAGGGAGATCACTGCTTACTGTGGGATTAGGTTAAAATAATAAACAGAGAACATCAATGGAAAATATGAAAACTTAAGGAATCAGCACATATACTTGGCCACAAAAATCTTCTAAGTTGGCCAAGCATAGAAATGAATACAATTTGGTAACCAGTAATATGGAGTGCAAGAGAAAAACAATGATAACAACAAAATTGTAATATGAGTTCTAGTCAAAAATAGTTCCTGAGACATTAATTTTATAAGTCCCCAAAATTTATACACTGATGACATATGGCCCAGTGGATAAAAGCATTCATTGAATCCAGTGACTTGACCCAAAGAGTTATGAGCTACAGCAGAAGTGAACTTGGAATATCTTAAAGTGTTCAGTTAAAGAAAAATAAATGATACTGAGACATCGGGAAGATATGGCATGTGGAACAAGAACAATCTTTCCTGGTGAAAGAAATTAAAGTTACTGTTTGAAATTCAAATCATCTGAAGAAGGCCAGAGGGTACAATCAGGTAAATAGTAACAAAGATGAGGACAATGTATATAGTGTAAAAAACACATTACATAGAATGTTTTCATTTTGAAATTCAATTACTCTTCAATATTTGTATAAACAATTATAAAAGTTGCTCTGAAAGTGATGTCTCCTATTTATCTCCTCAGAAACTACCAAAGATTGCAAATAACACCACTGGATAGCAAGTCTTTTTCCTATAAGAATTTTTTAAGATTATCATCACCAGTGTCATTTTTCAGTAGCAATGAAGATGAACCTGCTTGTCACTGTCAGAAACTGCTGAAATGCATTGCCCACTGCCTAACTGTGCTCACATCTACTATTTGACCATGTAACTATTTAGCAAGAATTGATAAATGTCAACATGAGCCATTTTTTCTGCATAGAGGAATTCAATAATATGCCTCAGCTTCATATGCTCCTTTAAGACAGATGCCAGTTTGCAAGACTACTGCTCAGCTGTTATCTTTAAAAAGGCAAAAAAAAATTATAGGATATTGTTGGTAAGGTCTAACCACTTGTTTTCTTTTTTTATAATCATTTCACCTAAAGCAAGGCAGGATTGCCATTGGTATTTTCTTTTTTAATCCTTTCACCCTAAGCAAGGCAGTACTGCCACTGGTGTGCAGGGGGATACATAAGAGAAGAGTGAAAGTTTAAGCAGGAAGAGAATGAAGAGAAAGATGACCCATTTACAGGGGTGTTGGAGAAAGGGCAAAAAAAGGATGAGAATACTGGTCTGAGAGTAGAGTGAGAAAGGAAAAGAACAAGATACATGAGGTGATAGGGAAAGGACAAGAGAAGGACTGGAGTCAAGTGGACAAGAGATGACAATTGACATTGCATATAAATTCTTGGAGATTGTAGCCATCAGGGAAAAAAGTATACAGAAGGGAGTTCCACAGGCAGGAAGTGCAAGAAAGGAAGCATATAAAATAGAAGTGGTGGCTGCATTTAGTTGATTTAACTGTAAAAAGGTGGGACCTTGTTGCCAGTCTGGTTGCTTGAGTAAATTCTTGTGGATGGGGCATCATTGAGCTAAACTCGTCAGAGCAGAAGTCATAAAAAATGAGAGAAAGTGGCTGGAGTTGAGCTGCCAGGTTGGGACCCATCACGTTACAGATTCTCCTTCTAGGGGCTATGGAAAGAGGAAAAACAGGGTACAGGGGATGCCAAAGCAAGGATAGGAGGTGGATGGGATTTAAGAAGAAAGAAGATGACAATTGACATTGCATTTAAACTTTTGGAAATTGCAGCTGACTGCCAACATCCTTCTCGGAGTTTACTTTCTTTTATATGCTGTATTATTTCAGGATATTGACAATCATGGCTCTTCACGTTTACCTGTCCTTTGTAACTATTAATAACTTTTATCTTTTTGCAATCTCTTCTAAACCTTGTGCCACAATGCATTCACTCAAGCTCACCAGATAGCTCATGTGTTGCTTTCCTCTGTCTCTTTTACCTTGAATCTGTTTTGCAATTATTAAATTTTCCAAGACCTCTTTTCTATTTATGTGCCCCAGAAAATTCAACTATCTCTTCCTTATGTGTTGTGTTCTCTCAGGATTTAGGCAACTATGGACTTCTGCTTGCTCCTATCCCTTGTTGCTATTAACATTTTTCCTCTTGGTATTTCTCCCAAACCCCACCATGCCATTCACTTGTTCAAGCCCATGAAGTAAATCTCGTGCTGTTTTTCCCCTATTTCTCTTTCCCTCTATTCATCCTGTGAGTATTAGATTTTCCAAGTCTCTTTTCTCATTACATGTCCCAGAAACCTCAGCTGTCTCTTCCTGATGCAATGTATAAGTTTACTTTTTACTTGCATCCTTTCCAAAACCAAGTCATTGCTCATATTTTCAGTCAATGGTATCCTCAGCATCCTTCTGTAGAACTGCATTTTGGTTGCTTTGAGTTTTTCCTTCATCTTTGAGGAGATCATCCAGCATTTGTTACCATATACGAGGACAGATATCACATAACAGTCAAGTGCTTTTTTCTTTTTTTCCAATGAAATCTGCCTGTCACAATACTCTGCTTAGCTTTTGAAGTGTGTCCTTGGCCATGCCAATGCGCCTTCACATCTCAATGTCATTCTTTCCATCATCTGTCAGAACACTTTACAGTCATTTAAATTTCTGCTCTTGTTTGATTTTAGTGTCCCTGACCTGTAAAGTGTCCTTTTTGTTGCCATTATCTATAGAACTTTGAGGTTGCTCCCATGTTTGGTCCAGGGCATTCTCAGCATCCCTCTATAAAACCACATTGCTATTGCTTCAAATATCTTCTTTATCTGTGAAGAAATTTTTCTGCATTCACTGACCTAGAGGAGGACTTATACTACATAACAAAGAAGTAATCTTTTCTTTGTTTTTAACACTATTTTTCTGTTTATTAATACTTTACTTAACTTTTGGAAAGTACTTATCACTATTCCAAAGTGTCTTGAGATTTCAGTGTGGCACTTTCCATCTTCTGTTAAAACACTTCCAAGATATTTAAATTTTTGTACTTGTTTGATTTTAGTATATACTATCTGTGGTTTGCATGTTGGGCTGTTCCTTTTACGAACAATAATGTATTTGGTCTTCTTGCAATTGATGTTTAGTCTTTTCTTCTTGATTGCATTCACGACCTTCTGTAAGAGTTCTTATAGTTTTCTTTCTGTATCTGCAATCAACACTGTCATCTGAATACCTATGGTGCTAAGATTATGGCTGCCAAAAATAAAATTAAAAGTCCTGGTAGGATTTCTAATTCTAACATTCTCCTCTAAGCTTATAGGACAACATAATAAAATAGGGTACAGTAATTTCAGAATGGACCTCATAAATTTCCATAAAATAGTTGTATGTAAACATACTGCCTACATATTTTAGAAGTATTATCTGTTGACAAAGGGAAATCATATTTATGATTTTACTCTCATGCATATTGACAGAAAATAGATTATAATAAAAAAGCAAAGCTGCTCATAAGACTTAAAAAAATATCCTTCTCTCAAATTTACATTGGTTTCTCTTTTCTTTACATATATTTTTTCAGATAATCAATAATTTCTTCATTTATTTTTAAATATTTATTATTTGGCAAATTTGTTTGATTTCCATTAATAACCATCATGGGTTTTCAATCCAAACAATGTGTAAACAATATATCTACTTGGTCTTGATAGATTACACAGCTGAGAAAAAAATATCAGTCTACTATTAGTTGCTTTTGGTTTAAATTTCCAAAACTGACCTGTCAGTCATTTTCATGAAATAAAAAGGAGTGTAAGACAGCCACAATTCTAACAATATAAAATTTGTAGATGTCTGTCAGCAAAGAAAAACATCCAAATTTGAAATAAAAAATCAAGCAAGTACAAAAATTGAAATATCTCATGTGTTGAAAATGTGAAATCCAAAGGCAAATTGAAATAGTGAAAATTGCTTACTAAAAGCTAAGTAAAGTATTAAGGAACAGAAAAAATTCAATAGATACAGAGAAAAGAGTACTGGACTGTTATGTAATATTGATTCTCCTATATGGCAGTGAATACTGGACAATCTCTTCACAGATGAAAAAGAGACTTGTAACAATAGAAATGTGGTTCTAAAAAAAGATGCTGAGAATACCATGGACTGAACACATGAGTAATGACAAAGTTTTATGGAAAATGAAAAACACAAAGACAATTTATATAAAGAATCAGAAAGAGTTGAAATATTTAGGGTGCATAATGAAGAAAGAGTGCTTAGAAAATTTGATAATCAAAGGACTTATTGAAGACAAGAGGAATTGTGGCAAGCAGAGCATAAGCTACTTAATGAGCTTGTATAGATGGTTGGCATGACTCGGATTAGGAGAGATAGCAAAAAAACCTTTACTAAGCATTACAAAAGACAGGAAGTTGTGGAGAACCATAACTACCATGTCTTGAGGGGATATGCAGACAGAAGAAGGACATTTTTTATGCTTGACATTTTATAAGTACAAGAAAGCTTTGAATTTCATATTTAGGAAATAGAGCCAACTTTACTGCTTGGAAACTTTTATCCAGGTAAGAATAATCTCAAAATATACACTGCACTCTTAGAGCAAACATGAGGCATACTGTTCCATTAAAGAAAAACAACTTATATCTCTCTCCTAGCATCTGGAAATAGTTATAGCACAACTTTATAATGGCTTGTAAGAATGCAGAAGGCGATTATCTCCATTTGGATGAATTTAGTAATGCCGTAAGAGCTTTTGAGGCCCACCCAATAACAATCTGCACTAATGATAGTATGTAACTGATCAGCATGTAAACAAAACAAAACTAGTACCCATCAGTGGTTAGGACAATGAACAAAAACCATATGCTCTAAATAAGAAACAGAAAAATAATCACATGGGCTGGTAATGTCCCTACTAGAATCATACTAAGACATGTTTATTCATCTTTTCACATAACGCCTGCTTTTTACATATGTTCTATAATTTCTTTGCGAGAGACAAATTGTCTTAAATATTGTATCACATATTTATAGATTCTAGTGCTGTATAGAACATATTTTCAGATAGCTCATTTTAGGAATTAATTTCTTTGAGTTATTCTAATCCTTCCTTTTGTTGTGTTATGATGGTATATACTAATGCTTCATGTGGGCTTTGGAGTAGAGAAAACCAAAATAATTCTTCTTTCTTTCCAAGTAACTTCATTACACCATTTTAAATATATACAGTATGTGTATCATTTAATATAGAAGAAATGTGTACCACTTAGAAATAAAGGTTCCAAAAAGAGTTTATTTTATTAACTGGGTCTGTTTATTTGCTTCCTGAAACACTTAGTGATCTAGTTTTTCTGCAAAATAGACTACAAAGAAGTTTCAAAACATTGCACCAAATTTAATTAGAAAGTCTATTCAAAACGCTATGCAACTATGTAAATATTTCTCTCTGTCTCTCTCAGTTGAATAAGAAAATCGAGAGAATAAGACAAAGAAAGAAATAATAATCAAAGAGTTGTATACAATTAAGAAAGAATAGTATGCACATATATATATATATATATAATTATTTAATTACTTAGTTTGTGGTCATAATTAAATTAGACCAGTACACAGTTGTATTAAAAAGTGTTCAATATAATTATATTGTAAAACTTTTCAATATTTTTCATTGTAAATGTTACACAACCAAGTTTTCTACCATCTGGTATCTGCAGGTAATTTCCAATTGGTAGATGGTACAAACCTTGTTTTTGTAATATAACTTGTTTACATATATATATTAATAAATATACATATTATTATAAGTCGATGACATGACTTAGCGTTTCATGCTATATGCAATCATCAGATGCATATTATAAACTGACAATTTAAATGATTTGAATTTAAGTTTTCTTGATGTCCATAAATGAAACTCCAAATCCTGCCACCAACATAGGATAATATATATATTAATATAATTAACAGCTCTGTTATACTACATTGAGCACTGTTTTATTAACATTTGAATAATATTTTATATATATGTGTGTATACTTGAATGTATTCCCATATGTATATTTATTAATACACACACACACACACATATATATATATATATATATATATATGAGATTGTTAAAAACTTGGCTTGAACCACTTCTCAAAATCAGATAAAATGACCAAAGATCAATGTTTTTGCAGTGCATCTTGATTGGTATAAGAAATTTCCAGTGTCTCATAAATATCTCATGCATTCATTGCCTTTTTGCCTTTATATATATATATATATATCATTAAAGTGATATAAGTTGAGGTAAAAATTCTCAACTTCCTAATGTCATTTTCTTGTACATTATGTTATCTGAAAGCAAGAGAATTCTTGTTAAACTGTACTGTAAAAGTGTCAAAGACTAAAAGAAGTGCATTTGATGGATAAATAATGGTGATTGGAACTGTGAAAAGCAGTTGACTTTGGATAAAACTATTTACAGTGACACCAATCAGGGAATTGATTTCAGAACAATGATGTAAACCGAAAGTTGGTAGAAAATATTACAGCTGTAAAGGAAGTGAATAGTTGTCTTAAATGAATTAGCCTTACAGAGAAAAGCAAAGAGGATTGATTTGATAAGTCTTCTTGTCTGACACCTGAAAGGTTTTGGTCAAGGTTTTATTTTGCTGTAGAATTGGCCTGCAGACCAGAGTAGAACAACTTTTCTATAAAAGAAAACCTAGCACTTGAAAAAGAGTCACCATTTTTCTCCAATCTTTGAGAAGCCATCAAGATATTGGCATACCGCTTGGAAAAACAGAAAATTCAGAACATTTTAATGTTGTAGGTTTCTACTGCTTGCTAAATAAGAAAAAAAAAACAAGCAAAAACAAAAAATTTTAATTCTAAAAAAGCATTGCATTATTAATCCCTATAAATTTTGGACTAGTATTTCTTAAATCTTTGAAATGTTAATTTCTTAGTCATTTCCCTCCACTTTTTTAATCATCTCAGTTTCTAATATGAAGTATTTTTTTTCTTATAGTTCATATTTTCCTTAAAACTTTCTCATTGTTAGCGTGTGTTCTTACCACCTATCATATATCTGTCGAGACTTACGGCCATATCACGTTGAATACACTGGTTCTCGCTCGATCACCAAAGTTAAGCAACGTTGAGCCTGGTCAGTACTTAGATAGGTGACCGCTTGGGAATACCAGGTGCTGTAAGCATTTAGTGACGGATGTGCATTGTGGTGCAGTGGATATCAGCTCGGAAAGAGAAATCGGTGAGCCGAGTTCAAATTCAAGTTGAATATCCTGCATTCACTTAAGCACTGGTACCTTTGGGAAAGGTATTAATCTGTCCCTTCCCTCCAGTTATGGGTTAAATAACAGGGTAGGACTTGGGGACCCTGCCCTTAAAAACAAATCCCAATGAATCTTGATACTTGAAAAGAAAAAAGTATTACTAGACAAGAAAACTTATATAAAAACAACAATCAATTGTTGAAAGAAAAAGGTATTACCAGCAATAAATAAATAAATAAAAAAAAACTTTAGTTGGCAATAAATGACCCACCGAGGTGTTGATATGCCATCAAACAAAACAACCAACCAACATATTTGTCACTTTTTGTTTCATCATCAGCTATGATTGTCCAAAACTCATTACTATATAAAAGATTAGCTATTATATTCCAGTTCAGCATTCTTTTCATTGTTTCTAATGGAATTTCTAAATACTTTGCCTAGTTTTTGGAAGGCATTATTCACTGTTTCTATGCAATTTTATGTTTGTTTCCTGTTGTATGTTATGACAACAATCAGGAAGCTTCATTTCTGTACCTATTTCATTTTGATGTCCCCAGTGCATAGCCAACATCTTGGGCTGTTTTTGTTGCTGGCATACTGTCTTCTTAAAGTTAATAGTCTTTTCTTCTTGCCCTCCTTTATTACCCAATCTAAGAGTTCATTCAATCTTCCTTCTGAACTGTACATCAACACAGTGTCATCCATATATCTTATCTTGTTAAGATAATATCTTAATTTTAATAGGCTTTGTTAGAATATAATAACACAGAAAAATGAAAACTAAACTACATTTCTTTGCACTCTTATATTCATTTTCTAAGAGTTCATTCAGTCTTCTGTTTGAACTTCACATCAACACAGTATCATCTGTATATCTTATTTTGTTAAGAAAATATCTCAATAAATTTTAGTAGGCTTTGTTAGAATAACAGAAAAATGAAAACTAAACTACACAATACTTCACACTATCATATGCACTTTTTATCATAACATTTGTACAAATAACTTAGTCTAAAATGTAAGTTAAATTTTACCTATGTCCTCTAGATGCATTAAAAATATTAAATTCAACCAATTCTTTTTGATCATGCCTTTTACACTTTTCAAAGTATAGCTGTGATTTTTAGTATTTATTTATGTACATGTGTTGATAAACATGTGGACATGTAAAAGCATGAACAGGATTTAACTTGCTAGAGAAAAAACAGTAAATAGAATTAGAACAACTCTGTTAATGTGTTCATCAAGTTACCTTTTTCTTTTTGGGACGGAAGTGGAATAATATAATAAAAGAAACAGAAGTAAATGCAAAGAGTTGTAACTAGTCAAGCAAACAAAATGTAACATTGGTGATCAAAGTTAAATATAGATTTCTCAATATGGGATGTAAAGGTTTAATTGAAAAAGAAAGAGAGGAAGAACTAAATTCAGCAAAAACTACTGTAAAATAGAGGAAGGTTAGAGGTGGTTGGTAATTTAGTTTTGACTAATGAAGAGCCTGTCTTCATATCTTTATAGCTCCATAATTTCTTGTCTGTCAGACATTTTGTTTATTCATTTTTTTCGTCCTATTTTTTGTAGTTCAACATGATTTTCTTCCAACTCGTGGATAACGATCAATTGATTTGTTTTGCGTATTTGGTCCAAAAAAAAAATATATAAAGCAGGTCTTCATTACCCTTCAGACTTGATTTTCAATAAAAGTTAAATGGCTTTGTTTAGTCGAGTTGTTATTTGTGGCCAAATAACAATAAACAAGTTTTTCAGTATCACTGCCTCAAAGTGAAAATAAACCAAGAAAAATAATATAAAACATAATAAAATTCTTATTTCATACTTTCTGTATATTAATGCAAAAACAATATGTATTAACTTCATTATGCATTTAAAAAAATACATATAAGAATTGTTGTTGACTTCAGGCACTTTCTCACTGATGTGACATGGCTTCCCTCTGTCTCTTCCAGATATATTTTCATGGCAATTCCTCTTAAAGTTTTTTCTTGGTGTTCCGTACATGTGAAATCAAGCATGATACTAGATTGGCATCTAGGTCCCACCTGCTTACTATTTAAATAATTAAATATAACAGTTATATCGCTCATTAAGTTGATTGTTTGGTGGAGTTCATATTTGTTTGTGGCTAGTTTCTTAGTCAGTGCTATGAAAATAGATCTGCTTAAGTCTTCAGGTATATCACCACTGTTGTAGATTTCATTCATTATTTCTGTAATCTTGTCTATGCTGATTACAGAATTGTAATAGAGGTGCTGGAAGTCTTAGACGATTTCGTCTAAGACTTCCAGCACCACTATTACAATTCTGTCTGGCTCTGACAATTTGTTTCTATTCTATTTGACCACTCCAGTTTACAGTTCAGTCTTCAATATTTCTAGTTGTTCTCTTTCATTGTGGATGATCTCTCCGATATATTTATTCCAGTTCCAAAGTATTTTTTCTTTCTCTAATATGAGCAGTCTGTCCTTGGATTTTATGCATCCTGTTGATAAGAATGTCTTTTGTCCTGTCAGTTCTTTTATTTTTCATGCATTTCTCCATTTTTTTTTGTGGCAGTCATTCTTTCTCTTTCTGCACATTTTCATTGAAACATTCTTATTTAGCCCATGTTTGTTCCTTGTTTCTTTGTGCAGTTTTCTGCATTTTGTTCTGTGTATTGCCATTGTTTTCTGTCTCTGTATCATATTGAGAAACTCATTTGCGATCCATTCATTTTTTTGTTTTCTTTCATTTTCTTTTGGGATGATGTTGCTTGCTGATGTTATTAAAGCTTCTCTTAGTGTGTCCCACTTCAAGTTTCCATTTTGTCTCACATACCTTCTTTACCCACTGTCCATATATTTTTCCTTTTGGTTCAGGTTGTTCAGGAGTTGGTTATATTGCAATTTAGGTGCTGCTTTAGGCTTCTTTAGTTTCTGTAGTTTCATTCTTAGTTTACATATAACAGGGAGGTGGTTGCTTTTGTAGTCAGCACTTGAATAGGTTTTGCAGTGAACAACTGCATTCCTGAATCTCTGGTTGATAGTTAAGCAATTGATTTGGTTTTAGTTTTTACTTCATGTCCACAATTGTCTTGGATATTCTTGGAGCCAGGTATTGGCTATTATCTAGTCATTCCCTATGCACAGGTAAAAATTATAAGCATAAAACAATCATGAAGCCCTGGTGGCTGGAAAGATGCAAGAAAGTGTGCAGGTAACTCAAGAATCATTAACCAACAGCTAAAATATTCTCAGACAAGAAAATCTTTAAAGTGGAGATTGTTTTGAAATGTCAGAATGACTAGTATCTTATGGAGTTAATAATTGATGTGAAAGGTATTTTCAGGACCAAATATGAAATCTATATAATGGTCTTGGATGAAAAAATGCCTCTGTTCTATAATTTTGAAAAAAATGTGTGTGCTGATGTCTACAAGGTTCTGTAGTACCATGTTCTGCTACAAATCAAGGTCAACTACCCAAAAAGTAACTATGTATAAAACCAGAACTGCATTTCTTGTTACACAGCTAAAAAGTCACAGGAGTTCTACCTAGTGGATGTATGGCTGCCATCCAGCTCAGACCTGAATCTGCTGGACAACACTATGTGAGACATTTTGTAGCAAGCTGTCAACAAAATTGATCAGTTTTTTTTTATGGATTATCAACAATTTTAAAGCCAAAAACTATTTTGAGGGTTGTAACAATTTTGTTTTTTGCTGAGTGAATATGGCATTAAAAATATTTGAGGATAACAATGATTTTTCGAGAAAAGTTTTCATCTTCAAATAACAGCTAGTAGAGAAGAAAAGGATTCACACCTTTTCCAAAGGTATTTGCATATAAGACAACTGGAATTTGAATTAAGCCTTCTGATTTCTTATTCCAAGCTGCTATCCATTATATCAACATGATGATT
The DNA here is from genome assembly GCA_037127315.1 of Ascarosepion bandense. Taxonomy (NCBI): domain Eukaryota; kingdom Metazoa; phylum Mollusca; class Cephalopoda; order Sepiida; family Sepiidae; genus Ascarosepion; species Ascarosepion bandense. Next base: position 2,016,887 of record JBBBDQ010001271.1, read on the forward strand.
AGTTAGACTTTTGATCTCATTTTTGATAGATTCCATTTTCTAATTTTGACTAACCTGTAATACCTATTATAATACTAATTACAAGTCATTTTGAGATTCTGACATGAAACATTGTTATTTTCAAAGATAAACTTTAATTTAAATGTATCAATTTGAAAATTTTATGATAAGAATTAACAAATAGACAAAGAAGATTAGTGACCAATGTATGTAAAATTTCTTCATCCTAAAACTGTAACAAAATTATTACTGATCCTTAAAAATATTGTTCTCTAACATTAAAGTGGGTTGGTAACAATCTCTGTTTGTATGCAAAGGTATGCTCGCTGTGCTGAAATACAAACAAATGTATTCCTTGCCGACTTCAAATTCGGTCTTTTATACATATTGAGTCTTGCTACTTCATGCAGGATTACCACATTCTCCTCCATAAAACAAGTTACACTTCTTGCATCCTTTTCTTTCTTTTTTCCTCAACATGCTGATAGCAGATAGGAAGCACCTTCTGTCTCTTTAAGGTAAGTATATTTGTTGCATTACTACTACAAATATTCATGAAAGAACTTGAGGTAAACAAACAGGTTTCTGTCTATATTTCTGCGATGAGGTACTATTTACAGTATTTACATTATTCAGATTATTGTCCTCACTTTTGTTGCCATTTGTATGACGTTTCAGACATTGTATGCTCCAGCCTTCTTCAGGTGCTAGGAATTTTGAACTGAACCACTGGGCAATGTGTCCACAGTGGAGATAGACATTGGTTAGTTCCTGTGACTTGACCCAAAGAGTTGTGAGTTCAATATCAGGCTACAGCAGTGGTGAACGAGTAACTTACAGAGTTAGAAGGAGATAACTCATGACTTCCAGAAGAAGCATTAGGAAAGGAATGGAGTTCATATACACCAGTGATTGTAATAAAGGGTTCAGTTTGAAATTCCTAGCACTTGAAGAAGGCTGGAGCGTACAATGGCTGAAATGCCGTACAAATGGCAAGAAAGATAAGGACAATATTCCGAATAATGTAAATACTGTAAACAGGTTTCTCTCCAATCATTGAAGGTAAATTAATAAAATGTTTTTGATTAAAACATGAGAGATACATTTATTTCAAATTATTTTTCTTGCATAAATTGATTTGCTTTCATTCTCTGAGTTTCTGTTTCTTTATTAATGCATCTGAAATTGAAGAGAAGTGGTTTAATCAGCACACACTACATAAGATTTGGGTGCATCTGTAAACAAACTACCAGCAGCAAATGTACTGAGAGATAACGCTGATAGACAAATACAATTTACATTAGCTGTTGTCTATGCACCTGGAAGGTAATAGGTATAGAGGGCTTGGATCTATATGGGCCTGTCAACAATGCACAACTTTATAAATTAGGTTCTTAAAAACAGATAACTATCTTTGCATTTGGCTGAGAAAGTCAGCTCTGCAAAATTCAAAATATGAGACTCCTTCTTTATGACGTTTTGAGCCATAGTTGCCAATGTCCTGAAGGAACACAGCACAGAAAAGAAATATTTTCTTTGACAGAATTAATAGGTTAAGAAACTTGTCAACTTTATAAAGTGATTAAATCTTTTAAAATTATTTTTAATAATTTTACTTTTAAATAGTAATGTTAATACTAGACATTTCTTCATGAAGAAATATTTGGTATTCAATGATTAAACAGCTTGTTGTACCATACATACATATTTTTTTATTCATTGCAACAGAACCAGGATTAATTTTGCACAAAGAAAGTCAAGTCTTGCCTGACAAAGAATTTGTTACAAAATTTTGAGACAAGGTTTTACAAGGCTGGATGCTCATCAAGATACCCAACTCAAACTCTCACTGTAGTCCAAGAACTTATATATTGAAGACTTGATACCCCATCTTATCCAAAATAACCATTAGAAGGATAACCCACAATGCACTTGTATATGTAAGTATCTGAGGAAAAACCCAACATGTGGCCTAATATGAAACAGTCAGTCGCCTCTGAGTATTGACTTCAATGTTCACTTTTATATTTACATAAACTATCTCTGATATCAAGCACTTTATTCTATAAATTATGCCTTAAAACTATCTATCTACATATTTGTTTCCTGATTATATATATATATATATAGAGAGAGAGAGAGAGAGAGATAAAGTTGAATATATGGATTGAAATCAGACAAGATAATAGAATAAGTAAAGAACAAACAGGAAAAATGTCTTAATCTAACATGTTTCACTTCATTGATTCTTCAGAGATCTGTTTAGAAGACAAGAACTTCAAATTTTATAAAAATTTATATATATATATGTATATATATATGCTCATTATTCACTCTTATAAGAAGTTAATCCACTCTTTAACAGGTCTTGTTTTTGGCCTGTGGAGGTTCATATGTTACTATCCTCATCAGAAGTGTGGAAGTTGGTTTATATACCAACTATACATCTGCATGGTAAATTGTACTGAGTTACAGGTTACCAGTAGCAGACCTAAGCCTGACTTTCAGCTGAAATTTATAAAATCTTTCCTCTGAAGCAATTTTAAAAAGGTTCATGCAAATTAATTAAAATTATTTAACAGGCAATTGAAAGAAAAAATTAGATAAAATTAGTACAACAATGAATATCACCCTCAGGACTATTAAGATTTCCTTGGTTTCATGATGTTAACATTCCCAGTCATTTATGCCATCATTTTTATCCAGTATTTTGAGTTAGTTGGTTAATGTGTCTTTGAAGGACATTCATTGCTATTGTTAAGGCCTCTAATGCATAGTAATTTTAGGTTTGAATTTCGCATGGCACAAGGCCATTTCCCAAAGTACTTCCTAACTAAATTCCTGCTTTCCAACAATTATTTTTTTATGGTTGAAATCATTTATTAAATTAGCAAATGAAAAATTGAATGAAATAATCAAAGCATTGATTGTAATTATATAAAGTCTATTAACAAATAACAGATATACATACTTTGTACAGACGTTGAAAGTATCTGATTAAAATGTCTTTCATTTTCTGCATAGGATTGTGTTAAAGCTTTTGAGGTAAGTTGTAATGTTCTTTGTTGCTGGAAGATTTATCAGTGTCATATGTAATTTGTGTGAGGAATAATATTGATAGAAGATTTGTGAAAATGTCTGAATCCGTGAATAAGTTCATCTTTGTAAAGTTCAGAAGAATGATTTAGTAAGAGAAAGTGAGTTGGTCTTACATATTGTGCATGTTAAGATTCTTGTGCCAACTGTAGTAATTTGTACAAGTGTTATTCAAAGAAATAAAAGGCATGTACTTGCATCTTGCAATTAGTGTGGGTGTGTAAGAGAATTGCATGATATTGAAGAATGTGAACCCCGCAATAGCATACTGCTATTGGGGGCAGCTGTGAACTGCCTTGCTTTGTGTTCTGTGTTTCTGCTGCAACTGCCCCTGGGTGTACCACATGTCTGCTATATATACATCTTGTAAACAAGTGGGAAAGCAAGATTATCATGTGATTGCCATGTGTGTATATGTACAATGAGTGAATGTAGCTGTGTGGAAATACACGTGATCATACTATTACATCCAAGAGTGTTCTGCTATTGATAAAGCCACATGTATCCATACAAATCTTTCAGCAATAAATCTGACCATATTTACCAATACCATAGTCATAGCAGTATTTCACGGTGATTCTAGAAATTAAGGTTGAGACTGATTTCTTCGTTGAAACAACACAAACACTCTACTGGATCCCAATATTACTTGTAGTTCTAATTTAGTTTAATTCTTGTTCTTCAAAAACAGCGTGAGCAATTCCAGCTTACCAACAACAGAGATACAAACAGAAAAACAGCTTTAAAAATGTTTTGAAAATAGAACAAAATGTTTACATACACCTAACATTGCCCACCTCATAGTGAAATATTAGCTTTCTGCCATTCTGCATCAGGAAACCAATGAAAACATTCAATAAGTTTGGCTTACAAAGATACAATATTAAAACCTTGATGGAAGATTTTATCTACAACCAATGGTCTTCAAGAATATATGGTTAATCAGCACAATGGTATATAGTTAGATAAATCAATAAATCTATAGTCCACTGCTGAAAGAAGCATTTATTTCATATAACAAATATTTATTTTTCAACAAATTCTTCCCTTGTCAATGTGCTTAATCCAATTACTGTATTTGATCTATGTGATTAAGTATAGAGCAAATACAGTAATATTTTAGATTAAAATTCATCAAATAATTATCAGACTACAAAATTATTGATGATCTTTTGTACACACACACACACACACACACATATATATATATATATAGAGAGAGAGAGAGAGTGTGTGGCACATCCTAAATTTTCAGGTACTGGTTTTATAAAGAACTGGTTCATGGATATTTGGGATGCCAACACTGTATATATATATATATATATATATATATATATATATATATATATACACATTTATATGTATCCATATTTGCCAACTGATGTTAATTCTGTCGGGTTTCAATCCTGGCTAAAAGCAATTGGATGTCTAACCATACTGATGAGCTGTGATACAGTAAAAAAGATCTGTCTGCAGATGACTATTATATATATATATATCCTAAATGTTCAGGAATTGGTTTTATAAAGAACTGGTTCCTGGAAATTTAGGATGCCAACACTATATATATATATATATATATATATATACTAGCATCATAGCCCAGCATTGCCTGTAGAACTCAGAACATTTTTAGATGATTAATGCAGCGTTTTGCGATTTCCGAGCACTTGTAGTCACCACCTCACTTTAAAACTCAGTTATATAAAAAAATAATTATATAAAAAAATGTTGTTTAAAAATTGTTAAAAAAATTCCATTACAAAAATCTATTTTCTTTTGTTTGGCATAAACATGAGTGAATGTTTTGTGTGACATTGTAAACAACATTGCATTTGTTTTTGTTTCAAAATTGTTTTCAAAATATTTACATTTTTTGTGGACTAAATGAATTTCAGAAATTTTTGAAGAATATTTAAAAATGTAGACATTTTATTTTATAAGAAAAAGTTACATGAATGCTACATAAAATTACAGACAGTTGATTTCTTGCATGAGATATTTAGCAAAAAAAAGCTTTTTTAAAAAATTTTATTTTCTGAAGTATGAAATATTAAATCTGAAAAAAAACCCCAACTTAAATAATTAAATTGTTTCAAAATTACGGGGTAAAATATTTACATTTTTTGTTGACTAAATAAATTTCAGAAATTTTCCAAGAATATTTAAAAATATAGATATTCAATTTTAGAGAAAAAAGTTACATTAATGCCACATGAATTACAGACAGTTGATTTCCTGCATGAAATATTTAACAAAAAAAAGCTTAATTTTTTGTTAATTTTATTTTCTGAAGTATGAAATATTAAATCTGAAAAAAAAAACGACTTAAATGATTAAATTAACCATTGGCACTTTTTTTTACATATTTGGTTTTTGTTTGAAAAAACTCCTTTTTTTAAAAATATTTCTTTTGTTTCAAAATTACGGGGAAAAATATTCACATTTTTTTTGTTGACCAAATGAATTTTTAAAATATCCAAATAAAAATTAAATATAAAGGCTCATTTTTTTTTTTTAGTCATGTGTGATTTGATTTCTGTGATGTAATCTAGTAACCATCTTCGATCTTAGATGTTTTACAAAGTAAATGTAAACAATCGGCTCCATTGGCCAAAATGTGCAAAAGAGAAAATTGACGAACTCAAAAAGTATCTGGCTTCCCTGTAGATATGTGTCCCTAGAAAGTTTGAATGGCATAGCTTAAAAAATTTAGGCGTACATAGATTACAATCACACACAGACTCACAGATTGCCTTATATATATCGATAAAGGTAGGTCATCTTTAAGAACCAAATCTGCTTACTTTCTTTTCAATCTGAGAATGGAAACAAATACTTTATAGTATTAAAGAGAATTAAATCATTTTGATAATTTAAAAGAAAACATTTATAAATTGATATGATGGTTTTTGATTCTAGTGCCATCGATTTTCTTATCCACATTTAGACTGATTTGGTGCAGTCCAAAAGATCCAGTGGAAGACCTATCAAATTTATGACTAGAAGATTGACCATATTTTAAATTCAGAATGTTAATATTAGTTTTACTAGTTGTACATGCTAGTGTAGGGTAACTAACAGTTTACCTAATCCATTGCCTACTAATATATGAGTTTATTTTAGGATAATCGAACAACCAGTTTACAATTTTATAATTTTAAGAATCAGTATAAGGGAACCATTGGAATTCCACCACTGAATATATATATATATAAAAATGGGCACTAAGGTCAGCATCAAATAGGGAGTGTCTGTTTCATGCTTGAATATCATCTTCAAAACCAAGCATCATGAATCAGTTGTTGCTCTATGTTTATCTAAGTGTCCACTTTTATATCACTGATATAAAGTACTTTTATCCATAAATTCACCATGTCTATATTATTATCATATATATGCTATATATAATGTTTTTGTTAGTGAGTATGTGTGTTTGCTTTGCTGTCTCTATTTTTTCATTTACCTCGAAATTATTAACAATTGGCTTAATTTCTGTTTAAAAAAATGAATAAATAGAGAGACAGTAACTGAAACATGTACACCCACTAAAAATAACATTTATAATAATATCAGATTAAAATTCCATTCAATATATTCAATCAGTTCAGTTGAAGGCAGATGTTTATATACACCTGAACCAAATGCATTCTTATATCATCCTAGTAAATTTTCCTTTAAGAATGTTAAATGTCATGATAATAGCAAAGATAATGATTTATTTAAATTTTTATTTCTTTCATCACATTTCCTGTGGGACAGATGTTTACATACACTGAGTTAGTATTTGGTAGCATGGTATTTAAATTGTTTCGGATATTTTGTACAAGTTTCTCACAATAAACTGCTGGAACATTGGTTGATTACTTCTGACTTTAATTGTTTTGACTGAGTCATTCTTCTTGACTCATTGCTTGCACAGAATTTTCAGTTCACCCAATATATTTTTTGTTTGACTGAGATGAAGGCTTTGTCATGATCATTGCTCTATCTTGACTTTGTTATTCTTAAGCCATTTTGTCACAAATTTGTAAGTATTCTTGATGTTATTGTTCATTTGGAAGACCTATCTACGATCTAATTTTAATTTATTTGCTGATTTCTTGAGATGTTGCATCAATATATCGATATAAGTTTCTTTTTTTATGGTGCCATGAATTTTGTAAAGTGTTCCAGTCTCTACTGCCAAACATTACTTCCACAAATTGATGCTGCCATCCCAGTGCTTTTCAGTTGGCATTGTGTTCTTCAGTTTGCAAATCTCCCACTTTATGCTCCCCAAATAATAATCAGCATTGGGGTCAAACTGTTTAATATTTGTTTTCTCAAATCAAAGTAAATAGAGATAAATAAAAAGTAGTGTTAAAGAAATGACGTGGCTTCCCTGTGCCTCTTCTATAAATACTTCCACGGCCTCTGCTCCGATGAACTTACATCACTGGTGCCTCCTAGTTATGAATTTACACGAGATACTAGATTAGCTACTAGGTCCCAATCTTTTACTGTGAAACAGATAAGATGTAACTGCAATTTCTACTCCAACAGCTTCTTTCCTCGCACTTCCCGCCTGTGGAATTCCCTTCCATACATTGCTTCCCCGACAGCTACAATTTCCAGGAGTTTAAATGTAAGGTCAATAGACACCTCCTAACACACTAATTTGTATCCATTCTCTCAAACATCCTTCCCATCTACCCAACCCCCATCCTCGCTATCCTTACCCGTCTATCACCCTCCTTCTGAGATTTTCTACATCTAACCACTCTTTCCAATCACTTTCCCCTAAGTAACCCCCTGTGCAATAGTGGCAATGGAATGCCTTGCTTGGGGTGAAATGATTTAAAAAAAAAAAAAAAAAAAAAGAGAGGAAAACGAAATAAGTCGATGGAAACAAAGAAAAAGAGAAATAAGTAAAATAGGAAATAAAAAAGGAAAAGAGAGGATGAAAAGATATGAGGAAAATAGTTGGGAAGATAAAGAAAAGAGATGAAGAAAAACAGGAAAAAAAATAAAAGGAAACAAGGCATGAAAAGAGAGAATGAAAATAAAAAAGGATAAAGAAAGAATACACTGAACTATCAGAAGGAACAAAATATAAATGAAAAAAGAATGCAAAAATGAAGGGAAAAAGTACACAAAAATAAAAATAAAAATAAATGAAACAAGCAGGTAGAAAACAAATAAGAAAAATGAAAAATATAAATTATCAGGTTGAAATAAAAAAAGAAAGAATGAAAAAAGAAAAAAAAGAAAAAGAAAATAAAGCAATAAAGAAAGTAATAAAAAAGAGAGAAATGAAAAAATATCATAAGAAGAAGAATAAAATAAGGTATCAAAAAAGAAAGATGACGAAGGAAACAAAAGTGAAAGAATAAAGGAATGTAACAGAATGAAAAAAGATTCTTTTTTGAATGAATAAATACAAGCAAAATATTAATTGGTAAGCACAATACAAAAATGATTTAATTATAATGAATTGGTGTGGAAAAGATATGGAAATAATATTGGTGTAGGCCACAGTCTAATCATAATGGTTCAATGCAGGCTCATAAGTAAAGGTTGTGATAAAATAATAATACAAAATTAGATTGATGGACCTGCTTAAATTTTGATTAGAAAAAATTTTAGTGAAAAAGTTGGTCTGCTAAATCGGTATTTTCAAAAACATGACTGATTAATTATGGTAACAGGTGGTGAGTAACCTGGTTAAATACTTTTTAATTTTATTTATGTTTAAAAAAAATATTCTTCCTACTTTTTTTTCAGAATAAAAAGAATTGTCTCTTTTTCCTGTGAAAAGTGATTTTTTTTCAGAATTTTAGTACTGTAAACATTTTTAAAAGTTGAGTTCATTTTAGCAAAGAAAATGAAAAATTCTAATCAGTCTAGAAATGCCAAAACTGATAATTTTGCAAACATCCCAAGAGATGTCAGAGAAAAAGATGGCTGATGTTGCAGAATTATTCTTCAATTTCTAATTTTTTTGTTCTCGTGATGATATTTCAGTATTGGAACTCTTGCAAAATATTTTTTTCTGAATTTCCTGTTCTGATTGTAACTACTCTGTAAGCATTTTTTTTTACATAGAAAACTAAAGGATTAACCTGAAAACTTGAGTCATGTACTTAAAGTTGTCACATCAAGACTTTCATGCAAATGTCATGCATGGTGCCAAATCTGTTCAGAAACATATAAACTGTCAGTTGTATAGAACTCCTTTCTAAGATCAATGGTTAAAAATGTTTTTTGAGTGTGTGAAACCTATCAGTTTTGGCAAAGATCATGCTTCTTCAAACCTTGTGGACTGGTTCTACAGAATCACAAAGAAAGAATTCTATAAAATATGAGAAATGACACAACACTTATGGATTTTCAACAAGATGACCAACTAAAATGGAAAGCATATGAAATGGAAAGAGAAAATAATAAGCTAATTAAGATACTGACATATCACACTAATCAAGTAAAAGTTTAGGAAGGAAACCATTATCAATTAAAGAGAACAGATGAACTATACATTATTAGGTAGCTCTCTCAGTCTTCTTAATATCTTTCACTCACAGTAGCTCCTTGTTTCTAAGTAGCATTATTGTCTTGCTTGGGGTGGATTGATTGAAAAAAATGTTAGTCAATACTGATTTTTAAAGTTAGAGAAAAAGTTAGTATTTATTTTAATGCAGTAGAACTTTTTTCATCTCCATCATTCACTTTCCATCTTTTAAAATAATTCTTTCAGAGTAAATCAAAGATATTAATATTTAAATGTTCCAATAATAAAAATTAACAATGAAATATTTAAAACTTTAAGTTAATTTTATATGTTTCTTACTTTTATGCATTCACTTACACACAAATACCCTCGGGAAAGGTATTAATCCATCTCTTCCTTCCAGTTATGGGTTAAATAATAGGGCAGATTGGGTTTTATAGCCTTGGCTGGCAACCAGTCTATGGTAGAAAGCAATGGCAACCTACTGCAGGATAATCTTCTGCCCAGTCAGTCATATCTCTTTCGAGACATGATCAACCAAAGCATGTATCATGTATGGTACTTAACTGACTGACTTTTATGTAATAACCCTTTCACACCAGGAAGTTTTAAAATGATAAGTTTTAAATATGTTTCTGATCCAAATAAGTATCCTTTAGTATAACTTTAGACTTATACTGTGGAGTTGGTCATTTTTATCATAATGATAAAGATAAATATATTATACATTCATAAATTAAATGGGATTTACATTTTTACTTACTAATGTCTAATTTACTATATCTAAAAACAAGATTCTTCCAAATGACTCTTAATAATTTTGAATCAATAAAAAATTTAATTTGAATTTTCCTCTATTTTCATTACATCTTCATTATTAAAATATATATTTTATATTCATGCAAGAATTTGATTTAGTTTGATTAAATCTCAGAAAGGGAAACAAATGTCTTTTTGTTTTTAAATCTGGCGCTAACCTAACCTGATAAAAACTAAGCTATCAATCCTGATGTGAGAGTTTGGAAAATCTAAAGAAAGAACTAAATGTGTCTTTGGTGCCAGAATGCTTGAGCCAATTTCTGCTGATTGTTGAAGATCTGAAACTTTACTCTTTCCAAGAATTCCATAAAACTGCAATAATTTTATCCAACTAGAGACTGGAAATCAATAAATCTTGTCAAAACTTAGGAGGACGATGATTAGGATGTGCCTCTGAGGCTTGGACCAATGTCTAAGCTTTGAGCTGCCATTATACATTCTAATTTTGTTGCGTGACTCAGTAGAAAATCTTGGTAAATTCTGTCACCATGTTGACTGGCTGTTTACTAAAATAGGTCAAAATTTGAACCTTGCTTTAAGCAGATTATTCTGAAGACAGGCACAGAAAGATCTGAGTAAGCACTTATGGCAGGATTTAAAAGAATCTGGAGTTGACTGGAACATCCAAATTTAGCCTTTTGTTCTACAGTAGCCATCAAAAACTTAAAATACTAAGTGAAAAAGTAAATAATATTAACTAATAAATAATATAGCCTTGTGTATTTATAAAATTAGTCTGAACATTTACTACTGTCAGTAGTTAAGAATGAGCAAGTAAAACTGATTGACTGACAAGCACTTGAAGAGAAATCATCCTGATATCACGCTTTTGGATGAGAGCAGCCATGAATAGACTCTAACAGACATCCTAATGCATTGGAATAAGAACATCATGCCTAGGGAACTGGCAAAATACAGGGCTACCAATATGATGTGTGGGGACAAATGAAGGAAATATACCAAGCAACAGTTTACCCTTTTGTGGTTGGTGCACTCAGAAATATTTTCAGGAATCTCTACTATACTGTGACTCACTTTTAAACTGATACTCTTGGGAAAGGCATAAATCCATTTATTTCTCTCCAAGCTATGGATTAAATAGATGGGGAAAGAAGCTCTTCCACTTTGGAATACAACCAGTGTAAAAGAAGGAATACTCTGTATTTAAAACTAAAGAGAAGGCAATGATAAATCACTCTATTATTTATGGAGTCAACATGAGGATAACAAGAAAAATTAAGGAAAAACAGAAACGAAAAAGATACAACCGATAAAATCCGAAAGCAATAATTAAAATTTCTAGGGCATGTAATGAGGAAACAGAGCTTGAAGAATTTGATGCACACAGAACATAAAGAAGGCAAGAGGAACAGAGGTAAAAAATAACCTACTTGATGGGCTTGTAGAACAGGGATTTGGAGGGATAGCAAAAAGACAAACCTTATTAAGAATTACAAAGGTGTGGAAGTTGAGTAGAACCATGTTCTCCCATGTCTTGAAGGGACATCACATATAGAAAAATAAGGTTTGAGTAGCTAAATGTTATCAAATTGAATTTAGGAGGATTATTTTTAAAAAATACAGCTAATAATCTATGGATTGAATACTTTGGATAAGTGTATATGTTTGTAAAACAAGTTATGTTACTGTAAAATATTACGTACTTATCAATATATCACACTAATTTTACCCATATGCATCACTGCAAAGTGCTTTATTGATTTTTAACTTGGTAAATAAATCAGCAAAGCAAATTCAAATTTCAGTGGAGACAGTCTGTATTGCATTTATGCTGGTGCCACTTGGAAAGGTATGAAACTAATTCTCTCTAACCTCTGTCTCATCTGAGACTCCATGATGGTTGATAGAGACAATGGCTGAGTAGTAGATGCATGGCAATCAATTCTACCTTAATTACTATCTCTTGAGGCAAAATAGCTGGGGTATTCAGTGTTCCTGTCTCTCTTTTTCTCTCCCTCAATATTTATTAATTTCAGTTTAATACAACACAAGGTCATAAGAATGGATCATGCAGTGGGAATTGAACTGACAATAATTGATATTGGATGCAAGATTAGCATTATCTATACTTGAAGTATTGTCCTCATTTTTCTTGTTACTATAACAATGTTTCAGCTGTTGTGTCCTCCAGCCTTCATCAGTTGGTTGTTGTTCTAAGTAGCCATCAGGGAATTTTAAAATGAACATTTTATTTAATCTGCAGGGTTGGGTTGTTCTGATCTAGTCCTTAATTAGATATCTTGTCTAAGTTATTGCTTACCCTCTTTTTAATAGTAGTCTGCACTATTAAACTTACAATTACTATGTCATCAAATTCATGGACTATTGCTTTTAATCAGCTAGTGGATTTAGATTAAATAAAACGTTCACTCTAAAAGGCACCTTATTTCTTCTGCCATGCTTTATCTTTACAAAACTCATACTACACCAAAAAGGGAGTATTGCTGCCATATCTGGTCTGGAGTTGCCTGTACTTAACAAAGGTCAAAATCATTTATATAGTCATATGAGGGATGACTTATTTTCCACTCTTTGTGGTGCAATATATATCAACTCGAAACGACCACTCGGAGAGCTGAGTTCGAATTCCAGTTGAGTTCCTTGCATTCACTCACATACAAATACCCTTGGGAAAGGTATTAATCAATCTCTACCTTACCGCAGAAAGAAAAGGTAAACTACTGTGGGATAATCTTCTGCCTAGTCAGTTATGTCTCTTTTGAGACATGATTGCCCAAAGCATGCATCCCGTATGGCACTTAACTAACTAATCTCTTTTCACAGATGCAATATCACAAGTCTGTCACTTATTTAAATTGGCAAATGTTCAGATGAGTGCCATTTTTTAAATTCTATTAACATGGAAATGTGATACATGGAGTATATGCAATTGAATCACTTTCATTTCTTCTGCATTCTCCTTATAAGAACAAAGTTCAACTTAGATTTTTTCCAAGAATTGTTATTTAGTGGAACAGATTCCCACATGGATGCTTCCTTGAACACAATACCTTAGTATCTTTAATTGAAGGTTCCATCCTCATTCTTCCTTCCACCTTTTCTTACACACCTCATCTTGTAATCCTCTACCTTGAGTGGCTTTCAAGCTTTGTATTGGGTGAATTTAAGTATAAAAAACTCTGTAAAGGTATATCAATCTTTCTACAACCAATCAAGTGTTTTTTACATTATGAAACTTCAATGAATCCAGCATGGTGTTTACTCATTGCAGTTTCTATACACAACTTATCATCACTTTCTTTAGTATTGTCTTTAGTATTCTTTAGTATTGTCTTTAGTATTGTCTTTAGTATTCTTTAGTATTGTCTTTAGTATTCTTTAGTATTGTCTTTAGTATTCTTTAGTATTGTCTTGAAACTAAAGTTAGAAAATCTGTAGTATAGCTAATAAAGTGAGACAGTAAGACATCCAAACAAAGTTCAAATATTTTGTTTATTCTTCTTCTTCTATGTGCCTTGTTCTTTCAGGACGTAGGTGATCATGGTTCTCCATGTCTCCCTATCCCTGGTAGCTCTTAATATGTTTTCTCCTGTTACAACTCACAACCCCCGTTCCATCATCCATTTGATCAGGCCCTGCAAATATATTATCCGCTGCCTTCCACTGTCTCTTTTTCCTTCTACCTGGCCTGTCAGTATCAGGTTAACTTTATTAAATGCTATGATACATGATACTTACTTTGACTCAGTTATGAAAAGCTTATATTTTATGGTAAAAATGTCATCATTCTTTGAGAATATGAGATTATACAAAGAAAAACACAGGAATACTTTTTAAAATCTGATTAAATGACCAAACTTCAGAATTGTTTTGTAATTCCTTCTTGTTTCCATATAAACTCATAGAGTGACAGATGTCTCTCATATTTTACATATTTGGAAAGATGTAATGGAATAGTTAAAATATTGAATACAAAACTTATTATTGTTCTCAATATTTCAATTATTTTCTTCTTAAAATTCAAGATACAAAATTGATGTCAAATTTCTTGATGATTCTTATCTCTCTTTTGAACTTATTCTGTGTGCCATATTCCTTCAGAATAGAGCCAATCACTGTTCCTCATAACAGTTATCTTATGCCATTTGAGTAAGGTTTGCTTTTTCACTATCTCTTCTGCCTTCTATTTGCACAAGTTAATAAGCTTCTCACTGCTTTCTTGTGTGCCTCTTATCTTCAACATGTCCTGTGAATATAATATTCTCCAAGCTCTCTTTCTTCATTATGTGTCCTAGAAATTTAAACTATTTCATTCTTCTTGTAAGTATAATTAAGTACCCTTTTTACCCCATTATCTTTAAAACATATTTGTTACTTACATGTTCAGTTCATGGTATTCTCAGCATCCTTCTGCAGAACCATATTTCTGCTACTTTATTAAACTTTTCAGCTCATTCTCTGTTCTTTATCATAAGGAATTTTGTTCTGAGTTCTATGAACATTTTGATAATTGGCTCTCACATGTTGATAATGGCATATGACAAAAATTAACCCAAAGAAGACCAAATAACAAACCCAGGAAATATATAAGAGAAAAAAGAAAAAAAAATCCAGAAGATTCTTTGAAAAAAATTGATTTAAAAATCAAAAACAAAAATCTGACAGAATTTAACTTTTGGAACCAGTGATCTACCCATTTATGTCATTTTAAAGAAGATAGAATGCTAAGAAAAAGAAAAAAATTATTAAAAATTTGTAGCAACACAAAGTTTTATCAAGTAACTTACAGCAGAGTTTTAACTAATGAACTGTTTCATGTCCAATCATTTGACATCTTGTGTTTTTTTATCTTGATTGCTGATCATTCTTTCACAATGACAGAAATCATTAAAAACAAAGAATATATTTTCAAAATAGCTAACTAAATGCATCCAAATTTTGCTATTTCTTTTTGGTAAACTTTGGAAACCTGCCTATGCTGAAGTTTGAATTTATTTTTAACTTTGTCAAAAATTGTCCTTGACTTATTATGGTTTCGGCATCTTCAAAGAAGAGCCATTAGATGAAAGCAAACAAGGAAGGAAGGATAATGAATGCCAAGTGAAACTGACAAAAAGGAAGAATGAAGCAAAAAACACCAAGGCACAATGATGAAAAAGGAAGTTAGCTAAAAGCATTATAGGCACCAGTACTAATTACAGTTTAAAAAGACAAATAAAAGCTAAAAATAATTCCTTAGAATTTGATATTTTTATTAGTTTTATTCTTTATTTCTTTATGTTTGTGTTTTTGAATTTGTACCAATTCCACTTATATCAATTATTATTTGGGATTGGGTTGGAGTGTTTCTTTTTACCCTCTCAGCCCAGGTGAGGCCATAAAGCCACTAAGACACAATAAGTTACTGAATATGAAAAAGTATAAGAAAAAATATTTAGAAGAGTGAAAAGAATAAAAGAACAAGAATTAAGAAGACATAAGATAACAATTGACATTGCATTAAAATTTTTGAAGATCAATGTTGACTGGAAAAAGCAAAAAGCTGAAAAAGAGTTCCACAAATGAGGAGACAAAAAATAAATGTTGATATAGAACTTACGGTTACATCTAGCAATTTAAACTGTAAGATTATGAGACCTAGCTACCAATCTAGTACTGCATTTATATTTTCAAATTCAGATGTCAAAGAAGACAGTGTTTAGTTCATTGTCAATCCTTGTTCAGTTATTTAATGCTGAATAATTTATGGAGAACCCAGTGAGGATTGAACTCACTACTCAGTAATAATAGTCAATTAGAATTGCCATACTAACCATTACACCATATGTAGGCATCATTTTAATTGTTTTATTCATTCAATACATAATTTGATTTTATAAGTAGAAATTATTTCATTTACAATTTAGATAATTCTTCATATTTTGCAAGTGAAAAATTTAAAAAAGCAATATGTGGCCCCTTGGCTCTTCTGATTTGGATCCTTTGAACTACTACTGGGATTGAGGACTGTTTATTGAACAATCTTTTGTTTCTTTCAGTTCAAGAATCTTTAAGATCCCATTTCTATCTCCTATTTGCCGTATGAAAATGCACCTTTTTTAAAGCAAATTTTGATGGGTAATGAGAAATGGATTGTTTACAACAATTTTCAGTGAAAAAGATCCTGAGATAAACAACATGAGCCAACTTTAGCCACCACAAAAGTAAGTTTTCATCTTAAAAAAAGTCATGCTGTACATCTGGTGAAATTGGAAGGGAATCCTGTACTATAAGATTCTACCAAGTAATCAAGTCAATTGATTCTGAAAAGGACTTCCTGCAACTGGACAAATTAATGGTAGTAATTCAAGAAAAACACCCAGAATTTGTAAACAGGAAATGTGTTGTTTTTCATCAGGATAATGCCAAACCTTACATTTCTTTGGCAATCCACAAAAATCATTGCTGCTTGGTTGGGATGTATTACCCTCCACCATATTCACCCTACATTACTCCTTTGGATTTTTATTCATTCTTTCAGGTTCTTGCAAAATAATTGCAAAAGTAAAAATTTTCATTCTTTGGATGTCATAAAAAAACACCAATACTCTGTAAAGATGGAATCTTTAAGTTGAAGGGAAAATAGAGAAAGTTAGTTATTTTGTTAAATAAATATTTAATGGCATAATTTTGTTTGTGTTTTAATTTGCCATAAAAATTAGCATAGACTTATATATATATATATATATATATATATATATATGGAGTTCTTTCGGTGACTGGTGTGTATATACACTGCTTAGATACAGCATGTTAAAATTTTTCTTCTCTGATTCCATGTGCCTATGGCTTAGTGGGTACCGACTCTAACTGACACTAAATCGGTCAAGTTTCAATCCCGGCTGAAGCAAGTGTATGTGTTTAGCCACACTTATGAGCTGTGATACAGCAAAACAGGCTTGTATGTAGATGAATTATATATATATATATATATATAAAATTAGTTTTTGGTCATAATTAAACCAGTACACAGATGTATTAAAAAGTTTTCAATGCATTTATATTGTAGTACTTTTGAATATTTTTCATTTGGAAATAAGTTATTTCTGCAACCTAGATTTCAACCTTTTGGTATATTGAGGCAATTTATAATAATTTATTTTTCCATCTTTTAAAAGTACAAACAGAGGTTTCTTATAAATGTGTGACTGGAATTTTTAAACAGTCAAAAATTTTTAAAATTTGGGATGAGTTATTTAAGGATCTTACAACACTTTCATTCAGGGTTGTATGATCCTAGTATGTATTTATAGGTGTGATCATATCTGGACATAATTTCTGAACTTTCATTTAGTAATTTTTTCTGTTCTGGGAATAACTTAATGACTAACTTTTCAATCTGCATACATTGCCACCATTGTATGGTTTGGCTATTTTCACTATACTCAAAGTTATATCAGGGTCTTTTCTACATTTCAAATTTCATTTCCACACATGACTAGTTAGCTTAATACAATTATGAGGCTTTTTCAGTTTAAATGTAGATTTATGTTTATTCTAAAAGGTTGATTTTTATGGATATTTTGAAAAGTTGAAACCTAAGTTGTGGAAATAACTCATTTCCAAATGAAAAAAAAAAAATAACCAAATCCCTCAATTAGTGCAGCTAATGTGTACATTAGTAAGTATAAAAAATAACAATTTTCAATTACTATGGTTAAACTAAAGAATTTTACATTGCACTAATCAAGTATTAAGCATGCACAAATCAAATTTTGGTACATAATATTTTAGTGTTACTAATCAAAAATGCATTAATCAAATCTATATATATATATATATATTAAAGAAAAAACACCTTAGAAAAAAAATCAGGCTGGGGAGAGAAAATGTTTGGTTGGTTGGAATATTATTTGATTAAACATGCAGTTTCATGTTTATGTAATGTTTTGCTTTGGCACTTAACAAATAATTTTTTCTACTTATTTCTAATTTCTGATCTACACATCTTGGTCTGTGAATGTAATTATCAATACTTACATACAAAAAGAAAGAAAATAATTATAAAATGCTTACAATATATATTTATCTTATTTCATGCAACCTGCTTGCATCAGTATAGTATATACTGAGATATATATATATATATATATATATATATAAGGTTGGCAGAAAAAGTAATCAAATCACGTTTTGTGTGATATGCAATGATTACAACTGTTCCATCCAGTGTTTGTCTAATGAAACAAACACATTTTTGTTCATTGTTATATTTTTCTTCCAGATTATTTACATGTTGCTAAAAAAAAGGGTGTCCATACCTTTGTTGCTTGTGATGATACTTTTTACTTTCATGAAAGACACACACAGAAACATACTCCATTTGTTGGGCTATGCAATTTTATTTTTTTAAATGTATCCAGCTACAGGTACACAATACCTTCTCTGAAAATTTGAGCAATTGAAGAGTTTCCAAAATAGAACCTTTTTCTGTCTAAAAATGTTAGTTTTCAGAGTTTTTTCTTAGCAAAAAGGATGTCACTAATTTTATGGTCTATCTTTATTTCATTTCATTCATCACTTTGAAAATAAAAAGCAATATTATTTATAAAACTAATTTAACTGATTCAATAGACGATTCATTGCAAAGATATTCAGAGAAACAGACTTAATTACTTATTCTGTTAATAATACTTATATTCTTCTTTATGCAGTGTATCCCAAACCTTGTTTCATCATCTGTTACCATTTCTCACTCTTCTTCTTTGTCACTTCAGAATTCGGTGATCATGGCTCTTCAAGATTTCCTGTTCTTTGTAGCTCTTAATAAATGTTGTCTTTTTGTTATTCCTTCCAAACATTGTTCCTTTATCCATTTATTCAAGCTCACTAAGTAGGACATACTGTTTTCCTCTATTCCTTTTGTCTTTAATCTGTCCTGTGAGTATCAGATATTCTAAGCCCTCATTATTTGTTATAGCACACATGTTTAGTCCATGGTATTCCCAACATATCTCTGTAGAACCACATTTCTGTTGCTTTAAATCTCATCTTCATCTGTGGTGGAACTGTCATATAGAAGAACATAGCAGTTCAATACCCTCTTTATTTCTCATGAACTTTTTCTGTTTCTTTATACTTTGCTTAGTATCTTTGTCTATCTAAATATGTTTTCAGTTTTGTACATTCTGTCCTCTGCTAAAACATTTAATAAATATTTAAATTGTTGCACTTGTTAGATTTTGACATCTTCAATTTGTAATTTGCATGTTCCTTTGGATAACATATTACCATTCTATAAACCCCAAAATTCACAAATCTGAAATGTATCTGCTCCAAATGTTAGATAAGGGTTTGTGCAATGTATTTCACACCTAGTTAAACATTGTTATTGGAAAGACCGATAAGAAAATTGTACTCAGTCTCTCATAAATTATTGTGTAGAAGTAAGCTTCTGCCATAAAAATGACAGCAAAATAGTTACATTGATATGTCATTTAAAATGATGGCAACATATATATTGATGTACCTACTATTGAGTATCTTGCATTAAGACATAAGAGTAAAAAACAAAATAATCAAATGACAGGAGGATTATATATATAAATATGTGTGAGTGTGTGTGTTGTGGCGAAACTTTGTTGCCAAGTTGTTGTGGCCTGTTTGAGTCAAGAAAAAGACATGGAAACAAGGTAGGTTCAAAAAGTGTATTAGAATAACGGAACATATGTACAAGTAAAAGTGTTAATAATCAGCAAATAGAAGTGTATGTTCAAACTGTATAGTTACACTGTGTCTCGACTGTTTCTAAACTGCCTTTAGACTGCTTCACAGCTGCATCTTGACTGCCTAACAGAAATCAAGCATATTAGTATCTACTGACGGAGAAAAAGTCAATTCCTATAGATAGGGCACCATAACAATATATATATATATATATATATATACATACATACACATACTAATGCACTACAGTTTTCATCATAATGAAGAGGATATATACATATTCTTCACAATTTGATGTTATAATTATTGCCAAAAAAAAAATAACAATAAGGCACTGTTAAAGAGTAAACACACAGCAAGAGATTTCATAACTGGTGGTAAGTTCTAATAACTGGTAGTAAAGAGAACGAACTGAGCTGATGCTGCCTTGCTATTGTCTCTCTCTCCATGAGCGTGACAGAAGTGATATATATATATATATATATATATATATATATGATATGAATTGTTTGTACATTATTTTTTTAGCGATACTTGTATTTACGTAGATATTCTGTTTTTAATGAAACAGTATCATATATTTATATCTACCGGCCTATGAATATATAGAGAGGGGTCGCAGGTTCGAATGGTACACATTTTCGTAATAAAAATATATCGTAAATAATCAGGACGGTAGATATAAATATATAATACAAGGGTGTGAGTTGTGGTAACAAAAAATAATCACAAAAATGTGTTGCTAAAAATTCTGTAAATTTTATTCTTGCTTCAAATATAATGGTTGACAAATTGCTTAATGTTTATTAGAACATGAAAATTATCCAAAATGAAACTTTTTTTATGTTTTAATGTCATGGTCATGCATGTGTTAAAGCATGAAGAAAAATGTTTTTTTAAACATTTTAGAACATTACTACAGTATTCATAGCTGATTCTATTAATTGACAACTTAAGTTTTTTAATGAATATTGCCTCGAGGATCTGTAGTTTTCTTTTGTTGTTTTCTTGGTGTAGGATAGTTGTGTTATCAATCATTATTTTTTATATTGGGAATGTAGACAGGAATGTTGTTATAGATGTCTAGAAATGATTGGTCAGACATGTGTAATATAAGAGGTCTTGTTAATGTAGTTGTTGTGAATCCAACGTATATATTTTGTTTTTTGTTGGAGATACATTTTCCCAAGAAACATTGAATTGATATATAATATTGGTTTTACATAATACATCAGTTGATGGGGAGGAGTTATTATGGATAATTAAATTAGTAGTATTTTATTTTTTATAATATATTATTAATTTTAATTTTTTATAAAAATGAACAGGAGATATATTAGGACGAATGAGATTGTTTATGATTTTTTCATCCTGTTCGTAGTTATCGTGCATCTAGTTGCAATTTGATATGTTTAGGATTTTTTGTTTTTTAATTATCCGTAATAACTTTGATTTAGACCATTGGGTATTTTCTGGCTTGTGGCTGATACTAAATATGTATTAAGTATAAAAGTGGGTGGATCTCTGGTGTGATGACATAAGCAGTTCTTCAAAAATACTCTTGTAAAATAAGTCTTATATTCTGAGAAATGCAGTATACATTTTTTTTTACTATCAACCAATACAAATATCAAGAGCTACTCAAGATAGAGGGCTATAGTCAAAATGCTTATGAGGACTGCGGTGTGTGAAATGAGTAGAAGAGAAGGTTTTTATATTATGTACTGCTGCTGCAGTCATCTTGGCCAACAAACGATAAACATGAACACAAAATGCTAACATCAAAATACTAGAGAAAACCATTAACATCAAAATTGCAATATGAACTCTGCTAAAAAGTGATTAACAAACATTAGGTTTGTAAGTCCCAGAAACTCAGTTGTTGTTGTCCTTAGGGACACTTCGCCCAGTGGATATAGATGTCGGGTAGTTCCAATGACTGGACCCAAAGAGTTGTGAGTTTAATTCTAGGCTACAGCAGTGGTGAAAAAGTAACTTAGAGAGTCAGGTTAGAGGGAGATAACTCATGACTACCAAAAGAGGCTTCATGCAAAGAATGAGAATGATATACCATTGATTGTAATAAAAGATTCAGTTCAAAATTACTAGCACCTGAAGAAGACCATAGCATACAATGGTCAAAGTGTCATACAAATGGCAACAAAGATGAGGACAATAGTCCAAAGAATGTAAATAGTGTAAATACTACCTCATCTCTGAAATATAGATACATACTGATGAACACAGAGTAATCTTATATTTTTATTCTTGATCAGTAGCTGTTGTCAATGGGAAATATGCTCATGAAGAAAGTTGTCAGGATTTGTCTTATTTTCTTTTCTCTTCTCTGTGCTTTCTCTGAGTTCACTCAGTGTTCTGCCTTTTTCTGATAAAACCCAATCTTATATAAGCTGAAATTCCCTCAGTTCTGCTTAATTGTGTCATCTATGGTTAGGCACATCTATTAATCATTTTTGCCAACTATTGCCTTTGAAGCCAGCTGCCTTTGATGTAATCACATATTTGTTTGTCACTTTTTACATTCTTGCCTTTGACATCAATCATATTTCTATGGGTCACAGAAATATATTACAGTAAGAAGTGGAAACAAAGATAATAGATAACAACTAACCTTTGATTTGAATCATTCAATACTAAAATATTTGAAGAAACACCCAAATTGACAATTCTTTGAAAAAGACTTATTACATTTGAAACATGGAGGAAATAAGGAGTGGAAATAAAGGAACTCTTTTGAACATCTGCTATGAAAATAGTGACAGAGTAGCAACAGGCTTATAATGTTGCATCTGTGGGGAAATAAGATGAAAAGACTGTATAACTAATTTTGTACTCTGTCAAAACTGAAACATGTTCGAGGATTTTACATTCTTCAAATCATGGCAAATAGGTACTCATTAACACTGAATGTAAACAGGCCAAAAGCTGTCCTGATGCTGTAATTTAATCTGCTGACCACAAGTGAGAGAGAGAGGGACAGACAGACAAATATAAGTACATCTGTAAATGACAGTCACTATGTAGTGTAAATTTTTTTGTATAAAAGTACAAACACTCTATCCTTGATATTGAGCTATCTTCTCTAATAAATATAATATATGAAACTTTAAAGAATGTATTTATAAAGACATATAGATAGAGATACATGGGGAGACTGAAAAGTTCATAGGCAAACTGTGATGTTAGAGTTGTGAAATCTTGCATGCATTATTTTCAACATTTTTTTGGTAATAACTTCATTGTTTTTTTTCTCGGCACACTGGCATCTGACAAAGAAGATTGTTCACCTTATTGGTAAAAAATGTCATCAACTGCTGATATGACTTCATCATCACTGCGATACTGGTTCCCATCCAAGTGTTTTTTTTATATGTTGGTGAACAGATGATAGTAAAATCAGGAGAATAGGGAGGATGATCAACAGGTTCAAACCACAGTCATACAGAGCACCAATTGAAACCAAGGACTTGTGTGCAGGAGCATTGTCTTCACAAAACAAGAGAGCTGTTGTTAGTTTTCATGTGTGTTTGGTCTTGATGCCATTTCGTAACTGCCTCAGCAAGTTGGCATCGTATCATCCATTGATAGTGTGGTCCCTTTGAAGAGAGTCAATAAGCACAATGCCTTTTACATCCAAAAAAAACTGAGGCAATCATCTTTCCAGCAGATGAAATGACCATGGACTTCTTTTGGGGCAGGAGAGGAGGGGTGTTCTCACTGCATAGATTGCCTCCTTGTCTCTGTCTGAAAGTAATGAACCCAACAATCCTTCTGAGATGAGTATTGGGTTCAAGAGACCAGATGGATTTGCCTCAAACAATCTGAGATTTTCTTGTAATATGATTAGCCTTATGCACTTTTCGCCAGGTGTCAGAAGACATGGCACACAATGAGAAGAACCTCCATAATGCGGAATTCATTATCTATTCTCTTACAAGATATGCTAATAGAATTTGTCATTTGATTTATAGCCAATCACTTCTCATTAATCACTATATGGTGAACAGGATCCATGTTTTCCTTGGTGGTTGCAGGATGTTCAGACCTTGGGGCATCTTCAAGACTCTCCCACTTTTGAACTGTTGATAAAGCTGGAATCTTATCCCCTAATGTAGCAACAATGTCAGCATTAATGTCTTTGAAACTAAACTATTTTTTTCTGCAGGTAATTGATAACACTAGAATGCCAAATCTTGATCATTTTCAAGTCACTACTAGTCACTTTTGAAGTTTTCTCTGAACAGTCAAATGTCAGTCGACCTGGAATGAAACAATGCAGTTATTAGTAAGAAGAATTGAAATTAATGCATGCAAGATTTCACAGGTCTAGTGTTACTCCTTCATAGTAGGCTTTTCAGCCCATCCTCATATATAAAAATGGTACAAACAGATAGATGAAGGTAAATTGATAGCTCTTTAAATTAGATTCTCTTTTTTTTCTCTAGTGTGTGTGTACATGTATAAGATAATTATTATTATTTTTGAAAATACAAGAAATAGCATACACAGAAAAGCTACTTATTTTAGCGTGATATTATTTTGGGCTGAAGTAATCATGTAATGATAAAAAAAGGAAAGAGTAGCATGGACCATATTAATGGTGATAATTTCAGGGGAAATTCAATAATGATTAATAAACAGGAAAACATCTAAAAGTACCAAACCAAAAATAATTGAGACATTCAAAATTGGCACAGGCTGAAAATTATTGTATGCTATGGTTAGAATTTTCAAATATGTTTTCTTCCTTCAGTAGATTTATATTCCTTATTATTATATTCTGTTTTATGATTATATTTTTTGTTATTATTATATTCTGCTTTAATAAATTTCTTATTAGCATTATATTCCATTTTATTATTACATTTCATTATAGTCCTCTTATTATAATATTCTTTATTATTACATTCTGTTTTATGATTATATTTCTTTTTATTACTATATTTCATTTTCTGCTTATGTTCCTTATTATTATAGTTAGTTTTATGATTATATTCTTTGTTATTATTATATTATGTTTATGATTATATTCCTTATTATTACATTTCATTATTATATTTCATTTTATTATATTCCTTATTATTATATTCTGTTTTATGATTATATTTTTTGTTATTATGATATTCTGCTTTAATAAATTTCTTATTAGCATTATATTCCATTTTATTATTACATTTCAT
The DNA here is from genome assembly GCA_037127315.1 of Ascarosepion bandense. Classification (NCBI taxonomy): domain Eukaryota; kingdom Metazoa; phylum Mollusca; class Cephalopoda; order Sepiida; family Sepiidae; genus Ascarosepion; species Ascarosepion bandense. Next base: position 2,042,180 of record JBBBDQ010001271.1, read on the forward strand.
TATAGTCCTCTTATTATAATATTCTTTATTATTACATTCTGTTTTATGATTATATTTCTTTTTATTACTATATTTCATTTTCTGCTTATGTTCCTTATTATTATAGTTAGTTTTATGATTATATTCTTTGTTATTATTATATTATGTTTATGATTATATTCCTTATTATTACATTTCATTATTATATTTCATTTTATTATATTCCTTATTATTATATTCTGTTTTATGATTATATTTTTTGTTATTATGATATTCTGCTTTAATAAATTTCTTATTAGCATTATATTCCATTTTATTATTACATTTCATTATAGTCCTCTTATTATAATATTCTTTATTATTACATTCTGTTTTATGATTATATTTCTTTTTATTACTATATTTCATTTTCTGCTTATGTTCCTTATTATTATAGTTAGTTTTATGATTATATTCTTTGTTATTATTATATTATGTTTATGATTATATTCCTTATTATTACATTTCATTATTATATTTCATTTTATTATATTCCTTATTATTATATTCTGTTTTATGATTATATTTTTTGTTATTATGATATTCTGCTTTAATAAATTTCTTATTAGCATTATATTCCATTTTATTATTACATTTCATTTTATTATATTCCTTATTATTATTACATTCCATTTTATGATTCTATTCCTTATTATTATATTTAGTTTTTATGATTATATTCTTTGTTATTATTTTCCTTCTTATTTTTATATTGTGTTTCATTCCTTGTTATTATCATATTTCATTTTAATATTATAAGTGCAGCACTGTCATCTGCTGTCTTTTTGAATCCTATTTTGTTATTTCACTTTCTTCTCAATAATGTTTATATATATATATATATATATATTTCTGCATATTTAGACAAACATTTTCTGTTGATTAATTTTGTTGATTGACTTTTTTCATATAATTGGAAATCTTCTCACAGAAGGTGGATATTTTGTCAGAAAGTATCCAAAGTTCATTTTGAAAGAAATTTAGATTCATCTCAGATTGAGGAATCAGAGAGCCAAGTCTGAATTCCAGTTGGGTTCATTACATTCACTTATGTGCTAATAAGATATGAATACATCTCTTCTCACCCCCGCCAGCTATGGGTAAACAGAAGGACAGGCTGGGTTCTGTACCCTTGATAAGCAATCAGTCTAGGAGAAGGAAAACTATAAATTCAAATCAGCTTGGAGAGGGTTGGGCTCCAACAAGCTTTCTTGTTCAAGATACACCACTTCTACAAAGCCCATAGAACCCTACAGTTATATGACTCATGGTTATTATATATATATATATATCAGGTGAGAAATATAATGTTAATTTTGAACATAAAATTGAATTAAAATCCTTCATATCCTGATGGAACATGACAATGGAAATAGTGAAAAATTGAACAGAGAACACAGAACAACTAAGAATGAAATCATTGATAAGATAAGAGCAAAAAAAAAAAAATAGCTTGAATTTAATTTGAATAATTACAAAGGAAATATGCAAGAAAAGTAAATCAATTAACAACAGAATATTTGAAAAACCGATACTGCAAATGTAAGTAGCAGAAAAAATACAGAATATTAAAAACACTGGCTGAAGATCTGAAAGCAGCTAAAATGTAACCATTACGGCTAAAATGTAACCATTATGGCTAAAATGTAACCATTACAGCTAAAATGTAACCATTACGGCTAAAATGTAACCATTATGGCTAAAATGTAACCATTACGGCTAAAATGTAACCATTACGGCTAAAATGTAACCATTATGGCTAAAATGTAACCATTACGGCTAAAATGTAACCATTACGGCTAAAATGTAACCATTACGGCTAAAATGTAACCATTACGGCTAAAATGTAACCATTACGGCTAAAATGTAACCATTACGGCTAAAATGTAACCATTACGGCTAAAATGTAACCATTACGGCTAAAATGTAACCATTACGGCTAAAATGTAACCATTACGGCTAAAATGTAACCATTATGGCTAAAATGTAACCATTACGGCTAAAATGTAACCATTACGGCTAAAATGTAACCATTACGGCAACATCACAAAGAGAAACATGTATGTTGGCTAAGGAAATACATGAAAATTGATATCTCAAAATTAATTTTTGTGATGAAAGTTGAGGTAAATTGGATGTGTCTGATGACTGGATGAGAATTTGAATCCTCTAGAGAAATAGTCAGTCAACATGACTTTGAAGAAACAGGGTGTTGAAGAAGTACTGCTTAGTACTAGCACTGTAGTTAATGAAATTATAGGTTCCTTCAATTAACTCCTGTTGCATTTCTCATCTGCGGCTTCTTGCTTTCTAGTTAAATGCAACATTGATTGTCATCTACTGTCTTTTTGAATCCTGTTCTTTTATTTTCCTTCTTTCTAAATCATGTTTATTCAGTAATCCCTTGCATCTTAGTGGCTTTATTGCCTTGTTTGGGGTGAAATTATTAAAACAGAAGTACAGAAAATTTTTGATGTTGAAGAAGATAAATTGGTAAATTCTAAACCTTGAAGCTATTAAGTAAATTCTTGCAAAATAATGTTTCTTCAGATTCTGCAAGGCTGACTATTGCCCATCTTGTTAGAAAAGATACCACCTTATGTGAATGATGCCCAGCCTCTTCAGATCTACATCCAAAAGAAAACTTGTGTGCCATCATTAAAAGAGTTGTCTAAGAGAATGGGAAACAATATTCAAGAAGATCCTCAGGAATCAAAAATTTAATCAAGAAATAGATAAAAATTGATAAAAAATATAAAATTTCATTGCACTGATATGACTAATTTTTCAAGTATATGTGTTCATCAAATATATGTCTTTTATGGTCTATATCTTGTGGACTAACCACAAAATTGTCAGTAAAAGAAAAAGCCCTAAATTTGAATTACAAATTGAAAATGTTAATATCAAATAAGGACAGAAATGTAAATATCTAGGAAGTGTTTTATAGCAGCTATATCCAAATGTGCTTTGGGATAATAAGATATACCTTCCAAAAAACTAAGCCAAGTAATAAGAAACAAAATTACAAGGATGAACTGCTATGTGATATGAAGTTAGGAAATTGGCTTATTTGATTGATTTGTTTTCCATGACTTATCAAACCTTTGCAGGTTATTTAAAGCCATAAAATTATTTAGATTGTAAAATTTTTTATTTTTTTTGGAGATGACAATGATTTTGTGATACAATTCTTGTTAGTTAAAACATAATTGGGGATGAAGAGGTGAGTTCCTGCCTTTCCCTAAGATATTTGCATGCAAGTGAATACAACGAACCCAACTAGAATTGGAACTTAGCTCACTGATTAACAATCTCAAGCCATTATCCATTACACTACTCATCCAGGCTTACAGTTCCTGGTATTCTTAAGTCACCTATGTAGGTACTGACCTGGATTAAGATTAATTAACTTTGGTAATTGTATGAGAACTAGTATTTTAACATGATGTGTCCATAAGCCCTGAACAATTTTCTCAGATAAAGAAAAGTCATAAACATCCACACCCTGAAGAAATATGCAAATTTAAGAAGATATTCAGTGCATTTATTCATAAATAAAAGTTTATGATGTACTTTGTATTGATTTGTATTGATATCTGTATTGATCTCTTATTCTAAGATAAAAAAGTCTCGTGGCAACAGAAATGTGGTTCTACAGAAGGATGCTGAGAATTCTCAAGGAAAATAAAAAAGGAGACTTGTACTTAAAATGAGAAAGAAAAGTTGAAATTTCTTAGATACATAATGAAGAAGAAGGATTTGAAGAATTTCACACTCACAAGACATAATGAAGGCAATACACAGATTACCTGATTAGCTTTGTTGATAACTGAACAAGAAAACCATGAATATCCAAACCCTAAAGGCATACACAAGTTAAACAAGATATTCTGAGCATTTATTCATAAATAAAGATTTATGATGCACTTGATATTGATTTCCTATCCCTGTTTTTAATCAGTTGAGATATTACAAGCTGAGACTCACATGATATATTGCTCATATAAATATATCCTGAAGATATTAGTAACATCTGTTGGGTAATACCAACTTTATTGCAAAAAATATTGACTTGCGTAACAAAATCTACTACAGAGAATATCTTTATATGTTAACATATAATCACTTACAAAATTTATTTTGGATCAATATAAAAACTGTGAGATGAAGAGGGTATATATATATATATATATATATATATATATATATATATATTGTGTATTTGGATTGCAATCTCTCTTTTATGCAAGCTTCATTAAAAATGACAGACAGGGTATTATGGTTAAGTTTTTATGTAATGTTTCATGTGATCTAAATGTATCTAAATGTTTTGCTTTTCCAAGTGCTTTCGGCTACACTTTTAGCCACTATTGAAGATTAATTTTATTTTACATGTAACAGAATATGTGTAGTGTTTATGTATGTGTGTTGAGTCATATGTATGTCTTATAGTCCTAACATGGTAAGCACATTGTTGCTGTGTTTTTAGATTCATAAAATCTAATTGTACAAAAAAGCTGTGCATACACACCTCCACCTTTTCACGAGTCAATTAAAAAAAGCATGCATCTATCAGTCATGCACCAATAAAAAAAGCTTTTTTCATGTGACAATTGGCTTACAAACTTTACAATGTGTGGACATCTTTGTAAACAAATTCTCATTTATTAGCCAATCAGGATTTAGATAAAAACCTACAATTGAAGCCTATTCCAAATGTCAAACACACAAATAGCATGAAGTTTTGCTTTCTTACTAAAGAGAATCCAGTTGTCAACTGGATTCTCTGTCCAAGAGACATTCATTTGCTTACTCTCTCATTTTCTCTTTTTTACTGCAACCATTGATTCTCCTTTTTCCCTTTTACTCGTTTACTTTTGGCAAAAAAAGGGAATATAAAAGACACTACTTCTTTACTTTTTCTCACTAAAGAAAATAATTTTTGCTGACTGCTATCACACACACACACACACACACACACACACACACACACACACACACAGAAACAGAAACATGTCTACTCCAATACAAATTCATTTCACATCATTCAATTGACTTTAAAAATGAATTCTAAAAATACACACACTTAGAAGAGAATACTATCAACATTATATTTTAAATCAACAAAATAATGTCAGTTTCTCTTGTTATGTAAGTTTTACATTTATTATAATAAACAAGACATTTCTTAACCTTTTTTTCATGCTTGCTTAACAGAATTTCTTTCAATGTTGGTGGGCTTGGTTATGGTCAACACAAAGCCATTCATAAGCATAATTGATCCCTGACCACATGTTCAAAGGTGCTATTATTAAGTATTGGATTTTTCTTTTTTTATTAATAATGCTTCCATTATTTTTAGCCTTTTTTGCGTGTGGATGATGCTATTATATTTCAATAAGTATGTTGTGAATAAAGTTTGGTAGCCCACTGTGTGTGTTTAAATGTGTTTGGATTGAACTATGGTTCGCTAGGTGCAACACAAGTCTTCTTGTCAAATGCATGATAGTGTAATCAATGTAATTATTTATGAATTTGGACAAATCAAAAACACAGTTTTTCAAAGTACATGTAAATTCATAAATAATATTGGTTCTCTGTAGTTTAGATCTTGCAGGTGAATTTTTATTTTTTAACAATGAGGTTAACAGCTTTAAATTTTTGTGTAATAGATAATTAATTTGATTTTTTTGGTTTAAGTCAGCAGGTGTTGTATATTTTCAGATGATGCTTTGAAGAGAAGATTCCCCAAGTTTATAATTACTGTGCATTTGGTTTTTGTAGAAAATATTATGTTATTGTTTGTTTTCTGAGTATTTGTTGTTATTAGTCCTGTTAGAATGGAAAAGTCTAATATGGTGGTCAATAAGATGGTTAAAGAAGCCGTTGTTCACAAATGTCTGGAGTTATGAAGCTCTTTTAAGAAAAGCAGGTTAGAAGATGAATTCTTGTATGCTCTCGTAAGGAATTTTTTAATAACACCAATTTTAAATCTAAGTGTACATTGACTAGTAAAATTAAGGTGACAAGAATTTTTGCTAGTGGATTTTTTATATATAGTGGAGTAGTAAAAGTGTTATTACTAGACTTCACGAGAACATCCAAAAATGAGAGTTTATTTTTTTGGCTAAGCTCATATGTGAAGTTGAAGATGTAATTATTTTTAATGTCATTTTTAGATTATTGATTTTGTTTTTGTTCTCAGCTAAACTGAAATTATCATCTACATAACAAATATATATTTTTGGTTTGGTAACTTTTTTAAAAACTGTGTTTTCTACATGGAACGTATAAAAGTTAGAGAGGCACAGACTGTTAAGGTTTTCCATACATACTTCATTAGTAAGCATGTAAATATAGTCATGATCATAGAAGGGATTTCTAAAGGTGCATGCAAGCAAAAGATTTTTGAGAGTATTGGATTTGTTAAACAGGGGTGGGACTGAATTATGTTTATATATAGAATTAAGGATTATATAAATGGTTTCCGCGAGAGGGACATTTGAAAATCTTCATATAATTTATGTTCTGAGAAGAAAAAATAAAAAAAATCACATGAAAAATTATATAAAAAAATTAACCATAATACCTTGTCTACTACTTTTAATGAAACATATATATATATATATATATATATATATGTAAAATTTCAGAGAGTGTGCTGCTATTGAATTTTATAAAAAATATAAATGTGCGCCCAGGATTTTTTCCAATATTTCTAAAAGAATAAATACTTCCTCAAGGCAAGATAAATAACTACAAAAATGTTAAAAAACTAACAGAAAACATTTAACCCATGACCTCATATTATTAAAAATATGTAACACATATATTCATCCCAAACTAAATTAACTTAAATACTAATTTGAGCAAAAAAAAAAAATTCAAAAACATCAAGTAATCACTTTTATTTATTCAAAATTGAATTGCATCACTTTGTGTCCTCCATAGATTGCCTAATATTTCAGCTAACCTGATAAATGTTTGAAAAACCAACAACAATTTTTGCTCCTGTATATAAATGCTGGTTACAAAACAAAATCCTTGCATTTGCCTTGGTACCACAGAGTACGAAATGTGGCATTGACTAAAATATGTTTTCCTTTTGTATTCATATATAAATTATTAATTACTATGTTAGAACAGGTGCAAAATACAAACTACTACAAAAATCTACATTTTGTTTTGGCATTAAAAGAACAATGTCTTATCAGGTAGTTAACAATGATGGTATTTAATGTCAAAACAAAATATACAATTTTGTAGTAGTTTGTAGTTTGCCCATGGTTACCATTTTGAGTTCTCTGTTTTTATAAAAAGTGCTCAGTACAATAAATATTGTAGAGCATAAAATAATCATATAGTTATAAATTAAAAACGATGACAAGATAGAAATCTGAAAACATAGAAATTTCCGTGTTGCAATGTATTTTTAATTTATAATTATATATATATACACATAATACATTGTGTGTGTCTAGAGAAAGAGAGAGAGTTGATATATATGTATGTGTGTGTGTTTTAGTTTATCTATGTAAATATATAACAATGTGCCATTGTGCTGTAATTTTTAGATATGTATTTTTTCCTTCTGCAAAGATGTAATGTAGGATTAAGTCAGGTAATTTCTGTAAAAATAAATGAGATATTTAAAAATGAGATTCTTTCAAATTTGTTTTCTATACTGATATGTGATATTTTCTATACTGATATGTGATACATACAAGGACAATCAGGTTTCAAAAAATTTTCTCACAGTAAGTTGCTATTATTTTTTGTGGTAGACTGGTTGCCAACCAAGGCTAAAGAACCCTATCTGTCCTGCTATTTAAACCATAGCTGAAGGAAGAAGCAATGAATTAATACCTTTCCCAAGGGTATTTGTGAGAAAGTGAATGTAATGAATTTGACTGGAATTGAAAATTCGCTCTCCAATTTCTCATTCTGAGCTGATATCTACTGCATCAAAAGGCACATCCAAAAATAAACTTGTATGTAACCAAATTTGACGAATATTAAATGTGAGGATAAGTCCCTAGTTGCTAACGATCAAGACATGTTTGACTGATGGATAAGATAAATAAGTATCTACTGGCAGTTTCAGATCCGGGTTTCAAATCTCACCATGGTTGATCAGTCAAGAAGCTGACCATGATAATATTGTCCTGAGAAGATGATCCTAATGTATGAAACCATTGGAAAATCCTTGAAAACTATCCTATGGCTTCATCAAGGTTTGTGAGCAAAATACAATAGACAAAACTGTCCTAGATAGTTATGCTAATGGGCAGATAAAAAAGAAACTCTTCAGCTTTGGTTGGCCACCAGTCTAGAAGGACATCTTAAAATTAAAAACTTGTGCACTAATAGGTAGATAAAAGCTCTTTAGTCTTATTATATATATATTCATAAATTATTCTATTAATTTAATTGTCAGTTCCTTTTGCTACTCCAAAAAGTAACTGACTACTCCTGCCATGTTTTGTCTTTACAAGAGTCGGATCAGACCAAAAATACAGTATTGTTGTCTCACTTTCCAGCTTTGACAGATCTCAAAAATTTTTATGCAAGCTTTTAAGTAAAGACTTTTTTCCACGACAGATATTCTGATAATTCAATGGAATTACATGTTTTCCACTAGTCCAGATTTTCTCAACTACAGCTCAACAGGCCATGTACACTGAGTCAAATGATCATTATCCACTTTTTAGTAAGGAAGAAGTTCCACTTCTCAAGAACAGCTACTGAAATCCTGAACAGAACAGAATCCTTCACAGACCACTATAATCCCAACCTCTTCAAGTCTTGCTATCTATCCTGCATATCCTCATAATATACACCTCTTGTTTCCTTTTTGTATGTTTTTACAACAACTTTGTTTAGTATTCCTCTACCTTGAATAGCTCTTGGGCCTTGTGTTTGATGAACAGTACTGTTGTCTTTGTTCAAAATATCTAAGAATTATAAATATCATAGTATCAAAAGAACAGAAGACTAGGTAGGGAAAACAAAGAAGAAGAAGTTTATTAAATACTCAAATAAAATGGAAAGACTTGAGTAAACCAAATGCTACTCAAATCTTACTCTAATGTGACCACTTATATTTAAATGTAGGAACAGTCCATTGTCACAGTAGTAGGGAAGAGAAGGAAGTATTCTGAGTCTTACTCTACAACAAATGGTATTAAAAAAATTATCTTATAATGGTGATAAATAATGGAATTTGATGATAATTTCAATTTGGTTAACTCATTGTGTGTGTGTGAGTGTGTATGTGGATACTTTGATTGATGCTGAAATTGTTAAACCTAGAATCCATTGTAGTGTTGCATAATTATACATGGAAATTATTTTCACTGAAATCAAAAAATGCTAAACAAGCAAGTCCTCAAAAAGATTAGAATATGAATTTCCAATAATTGTCAAAGTATTACTTGCAGCTGTTGTAAAGGCATGCGCAAAAAACATTTTGTAATCTTCATACATATTTAATCTTTGCAGACATTCTGACGAGGCAAGATATAGCATAAGCCAGTATGTGCTGCTTTTTTGAAAAGATGCTACACTCATTTTATTTACATTTTACCTTCATCTATTCTGACCAACAGTTGTTTAATGGAACCATCATAAAATATAGTTATACTCATTTTATTTATGAATTGCATGTGTGTGTGTGTGTGTATATATATATATTGTGTAATTAGGCAGCAACCTCTCTTTTATGCAAGTTTCATTATAAATGACATACAAGATGCTATGGTTAAATTTTTTTATGTAATTTTTCATGTGATCTTATAAATTTTCTTTTCAGAATATATATAAAAATTTTCCAAATACAAATATACTAGCATTAACCACATGTAAAAAAACAGGCTAAAAATAATGGAAGCCTTATTAATAAAAAAAAATCCAATACTCAACAATATTAACTATGAACATGGCCACAATGTGCACACCGTGTTTGGAAAGTAAGTAATTCCTATGACTCTACATACATAGACAAAACAATCTATATATTCAGTTAAAAATAAAATAAAATTAATTCCTGATAATGGCTAAAAGTATAGCTGAAAATGTTTGGATAAATCATTTGGACAATTTTTATACAATTTAAGTTCTGAAAAGAAAAAAAATTATAAGATCACATGAAAATTATATAAAAAACTTAACCATAGCAACTTGTCTGTCATTTTTAATGGAAGTTGCAAATATATATATATATGTTTACAGTCAAATCACGTTGAATACACCTTTTCTTGTTCGATCACCGAAGTTAAGCAATGTTGAGCCTGGTCAGTACTTAGATGGGTGACCACTTGGGAATAACAGGTGCTGTAAGCGTCATTGATGGATGTGTGTTGTGGTGTGGTGGATGTCGGCTTGGAGGGGGAAATCGGTGAGCCGAGTTCCAATTCCAGTTGAACCCTTTGCATTCACTTATGCACTGGTACCCTTGGGAAAGGTATTAATCCGTCCCTTCCCTCCATTTATGGGTTAAATAACTGAGGTCTATTGTTCATGTGATCTGTGGCAGAATTCTGCACCAATTATCAGCAGTTCCAAAAAGTGTGTATGGTACTACACAAGCCTTCACCAATTTAAACAATTCTTTGTGTGGTTGTCTAACTATGTTAGGCACTCATATATTGAAATCGACGGGAGAGTCCATAATATATATATATATATATACACACACACACTAAGCAGATACAAGGAAGTGGACATTCTTTACAAGGAAAGATAGAATATTGCTGGGCTCTAACATTCTCTGTGGCTGTTTAAAGCATGCTGGATTGAATGGTGATTTCTCTTACAAGGGGAGACACAAGTACAAATCCTGCTAGAGTGTATTTTTTTTATTAAATTTTCTTGTGTGCACAGGCCAATAGATGTTATACACACAGTTAAAAATTATATATATATATATATATATATATATATATATGCACTTGGTTGAGTGATAAGAATATCTTATTTCAAACCACGAGTTCAACTTTTGATTTTCCAAATAGGTGATTTGTCAGGGAAATAACATCTTGATATTATTGGTTTTAAAAGGCAATCCCAGCCTGCAGAAACCTTTGAAAGTGCATGAAAATCAAGTCATGGGTTAACTATGTTAATAAATGTAGATGTAGATATACGGCTATGTATATGACTGCATGGGTGCATAGTGAAATTATTCATTTTCTGACCCTGTGGCCCAGGTTCGAATCTCACAGTAGTCAATTTGTCAGGGAGGTGACTTCTTAATGTTATCAGCCTGACGAAATTGTCATAGCATGTAGGATCATTGGAAAGTGCTTAAAAACCATGCAACAGGTTTACTGAAGCCTTGTGAGTGCAATTGGGTAGATGGAACTATTCAAAAGTAATTGCACAAAGTCTCAAGTCATTATGACAGAGGATTTGAGCATATTGGCCTTGTTAAAATTGAACAAAGAGCTCTCTCTCTCCCCCCACCAAACTCTAATTAATGTCTGTTCAGCATATTTACAATATAAATCAAAAGTTGTATCTATGGGTATTGAACAAATATAAATCTGCTTGAGCAGGCATCTGCAATAGAGATTAGGTAACCACCCTAGTAGAAGGTGTGTTTTGAAATAAGTAACTGGCCTTTATATGCTTGTAAACACACATACACACATGAATTCACTTATGAAGATATGTTCCACATTTAGTAATGTGTGTGTGTGTGTAAAACTTGAAGTGGAATATATTTATAAAAACTCAATATGAATAAAGACACTCATATATATTTATTAAGTTAGCCAAAAAGTCACTTTGTATCCTTCATAGTTTGCCTGATATTTTGGCTAACCTGATGAACAGTTATGGGTGTGTTCCTTAATGTAAAAAATTTGAGATACCAAACATTTTTTGCTCTTGTATTGAAATACTTGTTGAAAAATAAAATCCTTGCATTTCTCTTGATAAAGTCCCTCAAAGGATAAGACATGTCAATTAAGATAAGTTTTTTTTTGTCTTTATTCATGTGTGTGTGTGTATGTGTGTGTGTGTGTGCATGCTCATTTTAAAAATGATGTTTATTACTGTTGTGGTATAATGCTAGAATATGCTTGGCCCCAATTTCACACCAGACCATCAAAGAAAGACAAGTGCAGTATTAGCTTGAGATGCCTCCCAGCTAGAAGTGGAGATCTGTAGTCCACCAGTTGTAAATGATGACTCTAAAGTTAAACATAGAGATATTGGTATGTGTGTGTGTGTGTGTGTGTGTAAAGAGAGAGTGCATATATTTGTGCATGTATCTAAATCCTTATGCACAAGAGGGTACTGAAATGTTTTTACCCTTATGAAAAAGACCTTCAAAAAATGACATTTAGTCATTGGGTTTGGTAGAATTTTATGGCACCCACTCATAGGAACCTTTTAGTTTGCAAAGTAAATAAACAAGAAGGCTGTTCTGTGTCCATCTTAGTACAACAGAAAGTTAAAAAAAGACAAAAATAAATTTAAGATCATAAGAAAGAATAAGAAATTGGCAGAAAAATATGTCAAGTAAGACAGGTACTGGAAAAGAGAAATACAAAGCAAAAATAATTTCATTCATAAGCACAGATTTACTCAATGAACAGAAATCTTTGCACACAAGAAAAATAAAAGGCAAAAAGGAAATGAACAAATTTTTAAGGCAAGGAAAGAGAATTTGATTTTCTACTTTGACATTTACAGAAGAAAATCAGTTTGATTCAAAACAGTATCCATCTATCTATTGATCTCAGTTTCTTTATATTTTCGCATCAAAAGTGGGTTTGTATATAAGCATTTCTCCATGCAGTTCTCTGTCCAGCAAACTCACTAATTACTTTTTCTGTCTTTCCATGGGTCTGTTCAGTGCAATCTATCAGACCTTTTAGTCCTTGTATGTTTGTCTCAGCTTATTAATCTGTTAATGTTTTTTTTAATAAATCAAGACAGTCATTTATATGAATATTAATATATACAGATTTAACATACTGGGTGTGGTGGAAATACCTCCCACATTGGTGCCAATGATGTTTTCATCAAGCTAATGTCTTACCAATATGTGGGAGGTATTTCTGCTGCAGTCTGTATAAACAAGCAATAACCATGTTTTTCAGGTCTATATATTTGATTTCATTTAGGAAATCTGTAGATGTGCTGATCTGATAGTTAGAATTGTGGAATTAGAATTTTTGTGATAACTCTAGAGCATGATCCAACCTATTCCAGAGACTGTCGGTTCTATTGGAATATTACTTTTAAGTATTTTTAGTATGCCATAGAATGTGAATATTTTGAGATGATATTCTATAGAGAATGACTATTTTTGATTGCTTATAATTAATATTTCAACATTTTTATTTATATTTGTAAGGTTTGTTTTTTCCAGTGTCATATTACCTGCTCATAAAATTCTCATTTGTGTGGAGTGCATGTCAGCGTTTCTAATAACTATGGCTCTATCTTGGTCAGATACTGAGATGATTATTTTGTTTAATTTATTTAAATATCTTTTTGGTAGAATGGCTTCATTGACTTTTTGGTTGAATGTAATAAATATTATACATCACAGTAATCCTTTGGATGAAAGTTTTAGTAATATTTGTTTGTTATGTAATCACAGTAGAAAATTTTAATCTGAATCTGATGGTCGCAATTTCCATGAATGTGAAATGTGAACTTTTGTTGTCCATAGATTTTCCTTTTGTACATGAAACTAAATTTGATAATTTTAACTATAATTTTAACTATAATTTCTGCTTTAACTTTCTTATGTGTGTTTTATTCTTACGCGTCTCTCTTGCATTGTGTGTGTGTATATATATATATATATAGAGAGAGAGAGAGACAGGAGAGAATGGCAACCTATGAGAATAAGTCAATTTCATTTAATTAATATAAATTATTCATTAGATCAAAATAGAGAACTCAGTGAAATTGTTGAGTTTTCTTCTCAATATATATATATATATATATATATATATATATCAGTCTGGCTTTTTTGCTAGCCCACTTCATATATATATCTGCCTATGTTTCTCAGACTGTATCAATTTATGACCATATCATGTTGAATCATTGGATCCCATACAATCACTAAAGTTAAGCAACATCAAGAATGCTCAATGGCTAGATGGATGACTGCTTGGGAATACTAGGTGCTATAAGTTTGGATGTGTGGTTGGTGTAATGGATAATGGCTCAGAATTGTTCAGCAGAGAGCCATGTTTCAATTCTAGTTGGTTAGGTATATTCACTTACGTGCAAATAATTTTAGGAAAGATATGAATCCACTTCTTAGTAAGATGTTATCACTAAAACCATTATTATCACAAAGAAAAAAGAACCACGTACAAAATATTTAGATTTCAGCATTAGATAACCCACAGATGTTGATATACCACAGAACAAAACAACCAATCAACAACCAATCACACTGTATCTCTTTCTCTACCTATCAGTATGTATTCTTATGTCTCTCTTCCTCTCTAGGATTGTTCACATCTACTGCCAGTTTGCCAACCTCTCTTTTGCATACATATAAATTGATTAAATTTTCTGAAGAGTGGATGAACTGGTTCACTCATGAAACTCTGGAGTTGGAATGCTGAAGGTAAAATTAATCAGCTTAATGGAAAACTTTTATATATTAGAACCTTGAATAAGTTCTCACTGTGTTCCAACAGAGGGTGTTCCTAGAACTGCATTTCAGAGGGTGAAGGAAGTACTATAAGCAAGCTTTAGATTCTGTATATGTTATTGCATGTAAGAGTATACAACTTTGTTTTTCATAGTGTTAAACATGTCAGATTTCATGCCAAAGAATGTGTATTTGCAGGAAATTTTACAGCACTACTTAATTCAAAAGAAGTCTGCAGCTGAAACATAGAATTCTTGTTAAGACTTATAGTAAACCTGCAATGTCAGAAACAACATGCAGAAACTGGTTTAGATGCTTCAAAAATAATGATTTTGATGTTAAAGATAAAGAACTATCTGGCACATCAAAAAGGTTTTAAGTTGAAGAATTGTAGGCATTACTTCATGAAGACTCATGTCAGGTGCAAGCTGAACTTACAGAATAATTACGAGTTGATCACACAACAGTTTTGAAATGTTTGAAAGCATTAGAAAAGATTCAGAAGCGAGGAAATTGCGTTGTACAAATTGAAGATGTAAGACATTGGACGGCATCTTGTCATGTGTGAACAGCTACTTCAACTGCAGAAAAGAAAAAGTCTTTTGCATTGTATCATGACCAGTGATAAAAAGTGAATACACTACAATAACACTAAGCATAGAAGATCATTGGGTGAGCCTGGTCATGCATCAACATTGGCAGCAAAACTGAATAACCATAGTTTGAAGATTCTACTCTGTGCTTGGTGGGTTCAGCTGGGTGTAGTTTATTATAAGCTGTTCAAACCGACCAAAGCCATCACAGGAAATCATTACTGACTCCAACTGATGTATTTGAGCTGAGCTTTAAAGAAAAAACGTCTACTGTATGAGCAGAGACATGACAAAGTGATTTTGCAACATGATAGCGCTAGACCATATGTTGCAAAATGGGTGAAAACCTACTTGAGAACACTTTAAGGGAAAGCCCTACTTCACCTGCCATATTCACCAGATTATCACTTATTATGACTGATGGGACATGGCCTGGCTGAGCAGCACTTTTATTCTTATGAACATACCAGAAAATGGGTTGACTTGTGGTTAGCCTCAAAAGATGTGTTGTTTATCCTACATGGAATTCAAATGCTTCCAGAAAGATGGAAAAAACTAGTGGCTAGCGATGGACAATATTTCAGTGACATGTTTCTTACTAATTTTTGTAAATAAAACATTACTTTTCATGAAAAATCAACAAGAACTTATTCAAGGTCCTAATATATTAATTCTCTCTCTCTCTCTCTCTCTCTATATATATATATAGTGCTGTAGAGGTGGTATTAACATATGGTGCAAGTGATCTATAATTTTGAATACTTAGACCTGAAGCAAGACAATTT
Source organism: Ascarosepion bandense (assembly GCA_037127315.1). NCBI lineage: Eukaryota > Metazoa > Mollusca > Cephalopoda > Sepiida > Sepiidae > Ascarosepion > Ascarosepion bandense. The sequence goes on from JBBBDQ010001271.1 coordinate 2,058,211, forward strand.
GGTTGCCCACCAACCACCTACATTGACTAGCTATGTTATGATACGGAATGCCTCCTTAACAACCTCCTAACCTTGATGGCTGGCTTGTTATTGACAGCCCAAAAAAGTGAACACACAGAAAATATATTGAAAGCAATAAGGGAAGAGTGAAACAGCAAGTAACCTACATAATGAACTTGTGTAAATGGATGTCATAACAGTGAGGAGAGATAGTAATGACAAACATTGCTAAGAGCTACAATGTATACAAAGTTGTGGAGAGCCATGTCATTAAGGAATATAGAAGATGAAGAAGACAGTACACTGATAACAATATTGGAGTTGCTTTAGATCCAGTTGAATTTGAATACAGTTGTCTGTTAAAACAAAAACGAAATCTTGAACAAGCTCATTTTTGAAAAAAATTCTCTAATTATCAAAGGTTATTTGATTTTCTGTTTTTAAAGTTAAACTATTATAAGTCTTATTAACTTTTACTCTTTATTACTTAACCTTTTTTAATATTATCTTTTTTATTATAGATGAATTAAATATGAATTAAATATTAAATATGAATTAGACATATTTAATCGAAATTCATAAGTAATAATAATTACTTTGATATGGAAATAAATATTTTTCTTCTTTATAATTCTATGCTTTTTTTTTTGTCATAGTTAAAATTCATTGATTTTATAAACGAGTTTATTTTTTTTATTTTATTCTTTTTTAATCATTTCACCCCGAGCAAGGCGGAAACGCCACTGATGTGCAGGGGGTTACATAAATGTAAAAAGATTAATTAGAAAAGAGTGAAGAGTACAAACTAGTTAGAAAGGAACAATAGAAAGCAGGTGCAATGACAGATACATGGGCGGAGAGAAAGGGAAGGTTATACAGGGGTGGGGAGAGAGCTAGAGTCCAGTGGTTAGTAGATGAGTATTGACTTTGCATTTAAATTTCTGGAGGTTGTAGCCGTCAGGAAAGCAAGAATATGGGAGCGAGAGAAGTGCGAGAGAAGAAGCTGCAGGAGTAGAATTGTCGTCTGCATTTGGCTAACCTGACTATTTCCATTTTTGTCATTTATGGTAACATTTTAATAAGAGGCTCTTTTTTATGAATTTTTTAAGGTATTCATATTTTATTCTTTTAGAGATGTGAAAGTTATTGTCTTTTTTTTCTTGCTTTTTTATCAATGATATTCCAAATTCAAGATCTGAACTACATACAAGTTCAACTCTCAACAAAAGTGAAATTATTGCTTCAAATTCACACAGTTTAGTGGCTGAACAAGAAATGATTGACTGCATCAAAATATGCTGATAAAATGTGACAACAGAAGAAATAAAAGCAAACTAGTCACAACAAAATATTTGAAATAATTAAAAATACTTAATCAGAGAGTCTAAAATCAATTTTCTATAACAGGAAAAGGTTTGAGTCTTGCTCAAAGCATTGCTTTCTGCAGAATATCCTCTTTAACTTAACAGTGAAAATAATGTGAAAAAATCTTAAAAATATAAAGTAACATAAAAGTCAATAACAAAACAATAAAATATGTATAATAATGAAATAATTCATCACTGAATATCCAAACAGCATAGAACTACTACTACTGCTGCTGTATGACTAGGGATTTAATTTTCTTCAGGACGAGAACGATCATAGAACTCCACAACTTCTCTTTGCCTTCAGTATGTCCTGTGAGTTTCAGATTCTCCAAGCTGGCCTTGCTCATTACTGCACCCTATGAAGAAGACCTTTAATGACTTAATGCTAAAATTGAAGGATTTCAGTTTGAGTCTTTTTTAAAAGCAATGTTTTTGTCATGAATTTCCACAGATTAACTTTGCCTCCAAAGATCTGATCAGATGAAAGCTTGTAACAATAAAATAAAATGATGAAATGATTTCTTAAGAAAAATTAATAATTGCTGAAAATCCTTATAAGAGAATTAGGAAAATAATTTTTGAAATAATGTGAACATCTATTTACTCAAATGCGAATTTTCAGTTGCTACCATACATCTCACAAGATATTTTCTTAATTTTTATGTAAAAAAAATTGTTTTTATTGGAATACTAAAATTAATTACGTATCAAAATTTGGAAATTGTTCCAAATATTTCTCAATATGTTTTCTTGTTTATCATAAGCCAACATTTTATCTTTAGCCATTTTCATGTAAAAGTTGCAGCCAGAGTATTTTAAAAATCATTGAATACTTTTTTCTTTTTCTCTTTCATTTCTGTATTGAGAAAAGTCTGTAAGAATCACAAAACTATGTGTTAAGGTTTTTTATGAGTAACTAGCTGTATAGCCTGGTGTTGCTCGAGTGTAAAGAAAGCTTTAAAACTAATCCATGGTCCTGGAGCTCAGACTCTTTGGACGTTGGCACAAAAGACTAAAAAGCAATAGTTGTTTCCAGTTAAAGCGAAAACGTAGACTGAAAGAAAAATGAATGGATGTAAATCAAATTTTGATTTCCTGATATTGATATCAAATTTTCTGCACTATTGTAAGAACTGCAGCCTTAAAACTTTTGAATATCGTTTCTTATGTCTTTGTCTATGAGTGTATCAAATTTGATTAAAATCGGATCACTCCTTCTATAACCCAATTTTTTCGATTATCAATTTTCAATATTTACCTCGACACAAAACCTAGCTAAGAACACTCACAGACGTTTATAGTACAACTGTGTAAATTTTCAAGAAAATCGGTTCAGCTGTTTTGGAGTCTATAGGTAACACACACACACACACAGACAAAGTTCCATTTATAAATAAGTTCAGATATTTGTGTGAAAGCAGATTGTATTTTTTTACAGATTATCTACACTTTGTAGGTTAGTTAAAGTCAAAAAATGTTTTGGATTATTAGAATAATAATTTTTTTGTGAGTGAATACTACATTAACAATTCTTTTGAAGATAAAATAATTTTCTCTAAATACATGTCCTACTATTTAACTCATAGTTGAGGGATGAAGAAATGAATTCATACATTTCCCAAGGGTATTTGCATGTAAGTGAATTTAACAGACCTAACTAGAATTCGAACTTGTCTCTCCAATTTCTCATTCCGTGATGCTATCCATGACACCACCTGCACATCCATAGAAACAGACGAGAATTGAAACTGAATAGGTTTTACCAAAATTCAAATTGAATATTATTTCTTTTGTATTTTTGCATTTTAAAAGATAAAGAGATGAGCAAAGAACAAAAAGATGAACAAATCAATCAAAACTAATAAAATAGGTGTAATAATGAAAATAATGTATTATTTTTAACTGTCTTTTTTTCTCACATTAATGAGAAAAGTTAGCACTTGACCAGTAAATATCACTACACTCAGCGCAAGCTCTATTACAAATATGGTTAGTCTTAGACTAAATAACAAATAGTTAAATTCTTTTCACACACTTCTCACTTGTGAAACTCTGTTCTGGCTCTATACTTTCCTGTTAGCTTTTATCTTAAAAAATTTAAATGCAGTGTCAACTCTCATCCTGGTTACTCTTCTTTTATCTTCACTCCTTAGTAATATTTCTGTTTTCTAATTCTTTCATATCCAGTAACCTCTTGTGTCTTAGTAGCTTGATTTTCTTTATTTTCTTGCTTTGCATAAATTTAATTAAATAAAGAAAAATGTATATGGCCATTTAATGTGAATGAGATGATTACTAGATTCATTTTTTTTTTTGGTGGCAAGGATTTGTTTGATTGGTCAGAAAATAATAAATTAAAATTCAGTTCTTCTGAATTTGTTCAGAACAAGGGTGATAACTGATTATTACATATTGATGATACAATCAGAAAAAAATGAACAGTTAAATAAGTGAAAGTGTTCTAATGGCTCAGTGGAGCGTGTCAATTAAAAATAATTGAACATATATTGAAAGCATTTTTCACAAACCTGTGTCACAGTAAACAGCATAGTTGACTGCACAAAATGAAGACAAGGCTTGACATAAGAAATGAAAATGGAACACTTACCTGAAAAAGAAAAAGAAAAAAAAACATTGAATTAGAAAATTTTTGTACAATAAAAATTCTAGTTTGCATCAAATAACAATTGCATCATTTTCAATTCAATGTGCTCATTTTAGAAGTGAATACATGTTAAACTTTCTTATTATAAAAATGGTAGAAATGTTCTGTTACTTGTCGAATTTTTTTAGATAGTTTCTTGAAATTTTAGATAAAAATGTTATTATTTTCAACTATTCTGGTATTTATTTTTGTAAATGATTTGCAGGCAGATAAAAAAAGGACTAAATTTAGAAATTGCACAATATTTCCAAATAAAATCTGACTGAATATTAGCATATATTCTACATAGAAAAAAATCTCAAAATATATTTCTGAAAAATCCATCAAAGAAAATTGCAGTTGGCTGATAAAACAGTGTGGTATTCTCTATATTTATATATATATATATATATATTTTTTAAAGGATTTTATATATTTATATTGTCTAATACTATTTTGTATGTGAATATATAAAACTAATTATCATTCATGACAAAACTGTTCTAGCTTGAAAAAAAAGACAAAAACAGAAAGATTAAATTATTTTATAGTTAGGTCAATACATGTGAAAACTTTCAAAATTCCAATAGTCACAGTGACTTCTATGCATATTGTGTCAAAAGGACTACATAAAACAAATCAAGTTATTACTAATAATTTTAAAGTTTTCAAGAAAATGGAAACACAAGGTCATTTATGCTTAAAATCAGAGAGAGTTAAAATTTCTGGTGCACAAAAGGAGGAAAGAAGATTTGGAAAATTTAACATTCACAGACAAGAGTGACAGTGAAAAAGAGTGAATAGATATGTAACAAGAGGGAGAGTAAATAGGCAAACATTACTAAGAGCTACAAAGTATAGGAAGCTGTGGAGACCTATGATCAACAAAATCTCAAAGGAAACTGTGAGTAACCTACCTGGTGAGCATTGGCAAATGAATAGCCACACAAGAAATGGAAGGGATAGAAAAAAGGCAAATATTGCTAAGAGCTACAAAGTATAGGAAGCTGTGGAAACCCATGATCACTCACATCCTGAAGTAACATGGAACATAGAAGATTTATTTAATCATATTTATGGCATTTTTATAATAACTTTAAATCATTCATTATATTAGGTTTAGTCATAAATAATTTCTGTTTTTTTTTATCGACTTTATTCTTCAAAAGTACAATTACATTTTATCCATTATATATTCATCATTATTTGCAATGACTTCTTGCTCTTCAATACATTCTGAGCAAAATTCCACAGGTTTTGAGTTGAAAAAGTTTCTAACTGTTATACTCTGCTTCAAGTTAGATCTTTTTCTGATTCACTTCACATCAAACTGTTGACCAATCATCAAATACCCCAAAATATAAAATAAAATTTAAACGTTGGAGCCAATCACAAACATTGCCACTAAAGTAAAAGCATTACAAAAAACACAGAATCATGTATCCACCCTGTCTGCTTAAAAGACCCCTCAGTGGCATTCAAAATACTAGGCATACAATCATAGAGTTTACCAGTGGCCTCCTGGTCAACTGACCTGACACAAGCTTCAACACCAGGCCAGTATACAACCAACTCTTATCTTCCAGGTCATCTCCCTCAACAACAAAAGTTATATTCAGCCTGGATCCATTATACTAGCAATTCATTATTCATAATTTTTTTTTTTTTTTTTAATCATGTCAGCCCAAGCAAGGCATTCCACTGCCACTATAGCGCAGGGGGTTACACAGGACGATAGACGAGTTAGGATGTACATAGGGGGAGAGTTGGAGAGAATGGGAGGGTTAGTGTGTTAGGAGGTGTCTATTGACCTTGCATTTAAACTCCTGGAGGTTATAGCCGTCGGGGAAGCAAGCATGCGGAAGGGAATTCCACAGGCAGGAAGTGCGAGAAAAGAAGCTGTTGGAGTAGAAATTGCGGTTACATTTCATCGGTTTCACTGTAAAAGGGTGGGACCTAGTTGCCAATCTAGTATCTCGTGTGAACTCACACCTAGGGGGCACCAGTGATTTAAGTTCATCAGAGCAGAAGCCATGAAAGTATTTATAGAAGAGGCACAGGGAAGCCACGTCACACTGGTGAGAAAGAGACTGCAGGCAGTCAGCTAAGTCGGTATCAATCACATTACAGATTCTTCGCTGTATTTTGTCAAGAAGCTCGACGAGAATAGCAGGGGCACCCGACCAGATGTGGCAACAGTATTCAAAACACGGGCGGATGGTAGATTTGTATAAGTGCAGGATAGATTCAGGCGGAAAGAATTTCCAGGCCCTGCACAGAGAGCCAACTTTCATGACAGCGGATTAAACAATGGATTCGACGTAGTCATTCCACTTGAGGTCTGCTGAGAGTGTCAGGCCAAGCAGGCGTAGTGTTTTACTCTCTGGGAGGCATGCCTGAACATATCTTATCACCCTTTTCTTTCCAGGCTAACTAACAATATTTTATTGTTTTTTTTCTTACACCCACACACAGATATAACTCTTTAATCTGGTTTGTATTACAGACATTCCTCACTCTAATAAAACTTGTTGCAGTAATCAAAAAAATAGTTAATAATTGCTTGCTACAAGATTGGGTGAACATGGGAGGATTTGGAGAACAGACCAAGTGAATTCCAAAATTTTTCCTGTATGATTCTTGCTATATGCTGTCTTGGTTTATCATGGATGAGAACAACATTTTTCCTTTAATCCACTGTATACACTGCTAAGATGTGTATTGTGAATGCAGTGAAAATTGGAAAGTGTGAATTTCAGTGGAATTCATCGCATTCATTAATCTCTTCCCTCCAGCTTTGGGTAAAATAACAGGACAGATTGGGTTCTATAGCTTTGGTTGACAACTAGTTTACTGGAGGAAATAATTACAACCTAATGTGAGAACATTTTGTGCCCAGTCAGTCATGTTTTGAAAGAGACATGATTGTCCAAGCATATATCATGTAAAGCACTTATCTGACTGACTGACTGACTGACACTGTTATTGCTGTGAAAAAAAATTAAGGTCTATTTCAATTTTTTTTTAACTGTGATATATTATGGCTATTAAGATGTTACATTCATCATGATAATTGGTTTTCCAAAATGGAAATTACTTATGACAACCTAATAGTTCAAAGGATTTCAACTCACATCTTTTATCCTTAATAAGTCTGCTTGTCTAGAAGATGTGCCATAAACACTATGAAAAATAAGCATTTAGAGAAGCTTAAATAAGTTTTAAATATTTAATGGATTGTTTTAGTCTGACACTTTCTCTTACTGCTATAAGCATTATATTTATTGAGTACATTTTTAAAATGAAATCAAGCCAGTCAACATTGATTTCACCAAAAATCATGTTGCATTTTGTGTTGCCACTGGTTTCAGTCCTTCAGACTCCAATGCCACTTCCAATGAAAGACAGTTTCTTTTTTTTATCTTTTATAAGTTATTTTTAGTTAAAAAATAATACTGCTTAGAATTTTATTTTCTTGAGAAGTTACTTGAGACTGTCATCTTTTGTTAGACATTTACATTTGTCAATATGAGCCCCACAACTCCTCCACACACACACCTAGTGAGACACCAGGGTTTAAGAAAAAAGCAACTTGAACATAAATTTTTATTTTCAAATTCAAATTTCTGATTAGAAGCTATAAATCTTTTTGACTTTTCAATCAAGATACTGCTTAGAAATTTAACTAAGTTAAAACTGATATATACGTAGAGTCACTGACTGATGCCATTTCGGTCGGGTTTCAATCCCGGGTAAAAAAGCAATCGGAGTCTAACCATACTGATGAGCTGTGATACGGTGAAACAGATCTGTCTGCGGATGACAATATATATATATATATATATATATATATAAAGTGTGTGTGTGTGTGTGTGTGTGTGTGTATACAGTGGGCGATGGATGAATTATCATAATGACACTGACACGTCATTTTAACAGATATATTTACCAAAATTATATAAAATATCTTGAAATAATAAAGAGTAAATGTATTCAATAAAATAGCCATTGGCTTCAATCACGGCTTCTAGATGACTTTGAAATCTCCTTCAGCTTTTCCGGAAGGTCTCTTTGTTTAATTCTTGCCTTCATTTCATCTTTTTGTGTTCCAAGGAGTTTTTGTGGTTTTTCAATTAACTGTATCCCCTGCATAACAATCAACGGGGTTACAGTCTAGGGAGTTAGGTAGCCAGATGCAAGGGGTGATGTTGTTGTAGAAATTTTCTGACAACTATTAATAGATTCTTCTGCTTGTGTGGCATGGTGCAGAGTCTTATTGCCAGACTCAGTGTCTTCCAAGAGCCACCCTCTTCAAGGCAACTGATGTAAGCCTTTGTGTTGAGTTTGAGGCCCTGTAGGAAGATGAATGGAGGTATAATGTCACCATCACTAGTAATCACTCAAAACACCATGATGCTGACTTGATATCCAACTCTTTTCAGATCCCCTGCATTGTCCTCAAATTGACACCTAAACACTTTTAAATGTTTGTATTAGAGCTTCCAGCATAAATGCCAAACAGTGCAGTATGCCATTTCCAAATTTCATGTAGAGTGAACTGCATGATGGTACTCTTTTTCTCACATATGATGCCCAGCTGACCCTACTATACTGTACAGTTGTCAAAAACTGGAAACATACAAAACTCATGTGGAAAATAAAAAATAAAAACTGGCAACAAATTACTCATCGCACCATGTTTGCATGCATGTTATTGTTGGATGGGCCAGTTTCTTGCAAGTGAGGTGAATTTTTAACAACCCTATAGGATGAATTCATGTAGGATGAAAGTGGAAGAACTCTTGATAAATTAAAAACCAGATAACTAGAGATGGTGTCTCAATAAAATCACTGCAGAGAAGGCAATGGGAAAATGCTCAACTATCAATCCTAAGAAAATATCAAGAATAATATTTTAAAAGCTAATCAGTAATAAGGTTGAGTCTACTGGAATTAACTCATCACCTAGTAAGAAAGGTCACTTGACTCTCGTCCAATAATTGTTAGAATATCTATAAAGAACATAAAGAGTATCAAACTCAGAATTATTTTTGCCTGGTAAGAGAAGACACGAGTGCAAAAGTGTCACCAGACTATTTCATAATATTGTCTGCATCAAACAAAAATTTATATTTTGAACATGAATGTCAAAAGATTAAATCAATGTGACTAGTTAGAAAATATTAAGCGGGAAATGAATAGGTTAAAAGTTAATATTTTAAGTGTATACAAAATGAGGTAAGAAAACTATGGAGATTTTGTCAATGAAAAATAGTCATATATCAAGCAGAGAGAAAAAATGGAGGAAAGTAAGAGTTATATTGGACCAAGACATGAAACTGAAAGGAAAGCCTTTTAACATATCCTTCATAATTGTATAGGCACAGACAGCACCAAGTACATAAGAGATCAAAATATCTACTGTATGCTAGACAACACCCAGGCACAATTCAAATTGCAAGAAATTACAATCATCATGGGAGACATCAATGCCAAAGTTGGCAAGTAGATGATTAAATAGTTGGCAGATTTGGATTAGTAAATTGTAATATATGTGGGAAAAAATTAGCCCAATTGGTCATGGTGAATGATCAGGTATTAGCCAAAACCTGATTTCAAGAACACCTAAAACATATGTAGACATGAAGAAAACCAGTAACAAAAAAAAGCAAAACAAAACAAACAAAAAAACAAAAACAAATTGACTATATAACTATCAATAAGAAATTCAGAAATGCAATTTTATCCTGTAAATCATATCCACGTGCTAACTATGGAAGCAATCATCATCCAGTAATACCTAAACTTAGAGAGAACTACTTAAAAGAAGAGGATCAAGGCATAAACCAAATGACAAGACAACAGACTCCTGAATGAAGGAGAAAAATATGGACAGTGTTAAAGGCAAATACAAGAAACCAAATAAGAATTGAAATTGGAAGTCAGACACATAAAGAAACTATTTAGTTATATCAGCAATCATCTGAGAGAAAACTTGCCAAAGAAAAGAGGTATAGATAACAAATGAAATTCATAACATGATGAAAAGCAAACAAAAAGCAATTCCAAGGCATGGGACAAAATAGAACATTGCACAAAGAAATTAAGGACAAATGCAGTTGAGCTAAATGGCACAATGAAAAGTGTGCAGAAATAGAAAAAAGGTGTTACAGATCAAGCAGATATGCATAAAAAATATTAGAATTAACAGGACAAGAAATATTAGAATTAACAGGACAAAAGACATGCTCATCCTCAGGATGCATAAAATCCAAGGACTAGAAACTGATATTAGAGAAAGAAAAAATACTTTGGAGATGGCATGAATAGAATGGAGTACTCTTCCAAGATGAAAAATAACAACCAACTATAGAGATAAATAGTGAAAGAACAAGAAAATCAAAATCTGGTCAAACTGAACAGAAAAAAGCAGCAGGGCCAGGCAGATTTGTAATGCTGACAGCCTTAGATGATTTTGGCATTGAGAAGATTAGAGATATAAAAAAAAGAAATATGCAATAGGGGCAATATACAGGAAGATTGATGTAGATTCATTTTCCTAGAACTGCCTAAGAAGGTAAGTGCCAACAAATATGAACTCCATTAAACCATGAAGCTTAATGAGCCATATAAGAAAACTTATCATCCAAATTCTGATGAATAGAATGCACATTAGACACTGGAATAGGGAATATCATATTTATACTCAGAATGACATCAAAAAGTAATACAATTTTAGAACTGTTTTATAGATCATACAAAAGTGTTTGATAAAGTATGCCATCAAGAATTGTTAAAACTGCTAGATAACTTCAACATATTTAGGAAGGATATTAGAATAATCCATAACTTATATGAGAAGCAAACCACCTACATATGGATAGAAAATTAATTACAGTAAACATACAAAATAGTAGAGGAATGTTAAACAAAGGTATATCTTCTCACCAGAATTATTTAACAGATAAGATGAGGATATTCTGAGAGTTAGAAGTCCTACCAGGATTCATTATTAGCAGACACAATCTTAACAAAAGATATGCAGACAACACAATATTGATAGCAGACATAGAAAGGAGGGTAGTAAAAACAAATGAGAAAACAGGACAAAACATCAATTACAAGAAGGAATACATGGTTGTTAGCAAAAGGAACAGCCCAATATATCAATTCCAAATTGGAGAAACCAAAATCAAACAAATACAAAAATTTAACTATCTGTGAATAATTTAAAAAAAGGGGCAAAAATTGTGACACTGAAATCTGAATGCACATTGCGTCAGGAAAACACCTTCCAAAAGCTAAGCAGGGTATTAAGAAACAGGAAAATTTCATTAAAAAAAAAGAAAAACTACTGAACAGTTATGTAATATCAGTTCACATATATAGCAGTGAATGCTGGACAATCTTGAAAAAAAGACTTGAAGCAACAGAAATGTGGTTCTACAAAAGGCTGCTGAGAATATGTACTGAACATCTGAGAAGTGATTAAAATTCAAAGAAAATGGAAACAAAAAGACTACATATACTTGCCATCAGAAAGAGATAGTTGAAACATCTAGGGTATGTCACAAAGAAAGAGAGCTTGAGAAATTTGATGCTCACAAGGCATAGTGAAGCCAAATGGGAAAGAGGAAAACAATGCATAACCTACTTAGCAAACTTCTGTAAATGGATGGCAGAACACTGTTTGGGAGAGATATCAGAAAGACAAAAATTATTAAGGGCTACAAAAGATGCTTCAAAATTCTTGCAGCCCTCTGTTGACTTTTTGTCATTTTGGTCTTATATCCAAAACTTAGATAATGAAAATTCATCACTATCAGAAATCAATACCCATGAGGTATTCTGACTAATCACTCACCATTGTGGCCCAACCTTTTTCATTTTCATTTTAGTGCCATTAGAAGAGCTGAGAATAATCATATTTTAATAGATGCAGTGAACTTCCTTGAACATGGCCAATAAGTGGGTATGATGTAATCTATAAAGACAAACTATATTTTGTCATTGGACAATGGCAAACTATATTTTTTCATCATACAACAAAAGATATTCTTTTCATTCATTGACCAATTTGTCTTTCTCTGATTTGATACATTTATCTTTACATTTGTTAGGTAATTTAAGATTACTGTGAGGTTTTAATTGTTAGCCTGTGCATTGATGAGTCTGAGTTTTGTTTAATGGCATATCAACCTTGGTGGGGTTTCAAGGTATTTTTTTTAATGTTTATTTATAGTGAGAAGGTTGATTTAATCAGATTTTGATGAAAATTCTTTTTTTATTTTAGAAAACTGAAAATGTCTTCTAGTTTTGTATTCAAAAATGTATTGTGGCAATAATTTTTTTCTTTCAAAAATGTGTTATGGTAATAATTTTTTTCCTTCAAATATGTATTGTTGGTAATATTCTTCCTTCAAAAATACATATGTTTCTATAAAAGTTTATTTTTATGTAAATAATTCTATAAAAGTCTATTTTTATACTTTCATAATGTTTTGACCCCAGTTTGAAGGTTAACTATTTGCCCATAGCTGGGACTCTAACAGGTGCTACCACTCTGGGTCAGAGTGGACCTGGGAACAACAGCAATTAAAAGGTGGTTCCATGCTTCTCACAACCTCCCAATCAGAGGCCTTGCTGTTGGATGCAGTTTACTGTCATACCTGGACCATGCATTGATGAGTTAAACACCAAGCAGTAACAGCTTTATCATAAAAGCATTGTGTACATATATCCAATCGTATGATATACTGTTTAAGACCAGGAGTTCTCAATGCACTCACAAGTTTCCCATGCTTACAGTCTGGGTGCATCTAAATGTGCCCACAATTGTGTAGCACTCTATTTCAGTATATTATTAACGTCCATTACATGATCAACTTAAAACCCTAAAATCTAAAAAGTTTTGGAAATCTACCACTTTGTAAAAGTGGCAGATCTCCAAAACCATATCTCATAATTAGTAGTACTAAAGAGGTTGAAAAACAAAACTGTATACTCACTAAATATCATGGTTATAATAATAAGAAGCTCAAATATAATCATATACCATTCATTCTTAATTTTTTCTTCATTTTTTTTTATACATTTTTTCATATTTTTTCTTATATATTTGTTTCATTTTTTTCAGCAGAGATAATATTTTTTTCTTGATCTTTTTTCTGATATACTACGTAATTTAACTATTTTGATCTCTACTGTTTACTAATGATCAGATCCCTTTAATATTTCAAATGTAACAACAGAAATAAGATGAAAGAAATGATAGTTAAAAATTGATAATTGGCAATGTTTGAATTAAAAATTTGAATAAAGAGACAAGTAATGTTTGAAAAAAAATGCTTCATAAAAATAAATAAAAATAATGAATATAAATTTGTAATTAGAGCTAAGGGTTGAGGTGGATGGTGATCTATTTATTCAGAACCAATTGAACCTTAACAGCAGCTGATGGAGAAAGAACTGGTTTTATGCTATGAACCCAGGGGAAATTGTGAAGGATGGTTTAATTGTGTTTAATGAATATTTCAATTAAATTCTGAAAAAGAACTAATTTAGAAAGTTAATTAATGTTAGGAATTTAAATGGGCTGAAGGCTTTTTATGGAATTGAACCTGGATATTAACTTCAAGATAACTGAGTATAACTGGGTAGAAAAACAGACTACACTCACCAAGAGGAGTGGAAATGATGACGAGTAATAAATTACTTACTCAGTTAAAATAATATTATCACTGAAAATCACTTATGATTAAGTTGTTTGCTTAAAGAGTTCTTCTCCAGAAGAAAAAACAAAAACTTTAGAGGACCTTTTTAAAATACTTTGTCAGATGATCAACTGACCATGTAGTTTTTGTAGAAAAAATAAATTTTTAGAAGTAAGGTTATCAGGATTTGGTCAAGTAACAAGCTGGCTATGCATTTCCAAGAACAAAAAAGAATTTTAAGGAGTAAATGTTTGGTTCAATACATCATCTGTGACAAATTGGCAGTTTGAATGCCACACATACAAGTGTGTGAAATATTTTTGTGAGATTTGCATTGGTCAATAGAGAAGAGACAAGTGAAAGATATGGGTAGAATATAGACATGGGAAGAGTTGGTTGGTTGGTTGTTTTGTTTTTATGGCACATCAACCTTGGCGGGTCATTTATTGCCAACTAAATTTTATTTATTTATTTCTGGTAATACCTTTTTTTCTTTCAACAATGTTATTGTTGTTTTTATATTAGTTTTTTTGTCTAGTAATACTTTTTTCTTTTCGAGTATCAAGATTCATTGGGATTTTTTTTTTTTTTTAAGAGCAGGGTCCCCAAGTGCTACCCTTGTTGTTTAACCCATAACTGAAGGGAAGGGACAGATTAATACCTTTCCCAAGGGTACCAGTACTGAAGTGAATGCAAGGTATTCAACTGGAATTTGAACTCGGCTCACTGATTTCTCTTTCCGAGCCGATATCCGCTGCACCACAACACACATCTGTCACTAAACGCTTACAGCACCTGGTATTTCCAAGCGGTCACCCATCTAAGTACTGACCAGGCTCAATGTTGCTTAACTTCGGTGATCGAGCAAGAGCTGGTATGTATAAAAAAAAAGGGAAAATGGCAAATGGACCTGTACAACTTCTGTTGTATAGTCATCATAGTTTTGTTTCCTGGGCTGATAACCAAATTGGATTGTTATTTTATTAATGATTCCCAACCCACCAAACATATAAATATGAGGTATTAAAGAGAAATGAAAAGAAGGGTGCCAAATATGTTTACTATTTTATTAACTGTGCTTACAATTATGGTGATAGTTGTGCTCTAAAAGATGACTACCTTTAAATTAAGGTGAGGTCATGAGTTACCACCTAGGAATATCTTTTGTTCCTCATTGCTGATAAATCTGGATGTTAGTTGTGGCATGTATTGTTTCAACCCTTTCTCAAGGTCTGGACTATGTTCTCTAATTAATAGCACTTACTCACCTCAGTTTTCTGATTACCAGACAAAGGGTTCTATCTAAGACCCTACAATGACTAGGTCACTACACATTGTTTATTAAGTTAATAATATGAATTAATTTTACCAACATACTCTGAATACTGTCTTGCTTTGTTTAATGCACATTTTCAAAGATGATATTTTGAGTTCATGCCTGTTCTGTTAAAAAATAAGTTACTTCAGTTACTCTATCATAAGTATTTTAAATCAA
Source organism: Ascarosepion bandense (assembly GCA_037127315.1). Lineage (NCBI taxonomy): Eukaryota > Metazoa > Mollusca > Cephalopoda > Sepiida > Sepiidae > Ascarosepion > Ascarosepion bandense. The sequence goes on from JBBBDQ010001271.1 coordinate 2,073,433, forward strand.
TAAAATTATGAATAATAAAGAATCCTTATTTAAACATAACTTGCATTAAATCTTTCTTCATCTATGTGCCATCTGTACACTCATGGCCATAAACAATTTTTTGTCATTTATAGTTCTTAGTAAAATCAGCCATCACTTCCAATCCCTGTTCTACCAATCATTTACTAAACTCATTAGCTAAGTTATTTATTGCTATCATCTGTCCCTCTTGTTTTGTACCTTAAAAATTTCAATTTTCTCTTTCCTTTGCTAAGTGTCTTTTTATATCATTTTCTTTAAAATTTTGTTGTGGCTCACATGGTCAGTTGATGAAATTCTCAGAATCCATCTTTGGAGCCATATTTTTTTTTATATACATTTCATGCCAAGCAAGGCAAGACCACCACTGATGCACAGGAGATTACATTGAGAGAAAAACAAGATCTGGGGATGCCGAAGAAAGGATAAGAGATGGACGGGAATCAAGGAGATAGAAGATGACAATTGACGTTACATTTGAAATTTTATATTTCTTTTGTTTCAACTCACTTCATCTTTGTCCCGCATTCACTAGGAGGACTAATATTTCATAACGGTTTAGTACTACTTTTTTTTGCTTTTAATAAAAGTTTTCTGTTTCTTAATACTTTGCTGAGCTTTTGGAAACCCTCTTTCATTATCCTAATGTGAGTTCACATTTTGGTGTCTCATTTTCACCTTCTGCTAAAATACTTCATAGATATTGATATTTTTATACTTATTTATATTGGTATCTCTAATTTGTAATTTACATCTTGTGCTGTTCCTTTTAATGACTGACTATACATTGATCTTCTTACAATTAGTATTTAGTCCTTTCTTATGCTTTGTTTTACTATCTTCTGTAAAAATTCACATAGTTTCTTTCTAGTACTGATTTCAACAACACTGCATCATCTGCATGTTTCATGTTGTGAAGATTATAGAATTAGAGAAATTTTATAAATGCTAGATTTTATCACCTTTATTAACAATGATTTGTTTTTTGTGCAGTCCAAGAATAGTATAGAAATTAACAAAAGGCTAAACAAGACTACTGGAAAGCATATATATACATATATATATATATATATAAAACTGGAGAAAGGATAAAATAAAGACAATGTCTGAATTTCAAAAGTGGGGGGTATTACACAACATTGTCTGATCCTTAACACTTAAATGTTTTTTTCTCTTACCCATTCTCTAACACTTCCTGTGACTTGTTCCTCTTTCTCTTCACTCCCTTATGTAGTTCCCTGCGCATCAGTGACAATAATGCCTTGCTCAGGGTGAAATGATCATATAACCAAAAAAAAAAAAGAAAAAACAACTGCTTCTCTTCTCTTTTTCATGTTTCAGTCAGTTAAGTGCCATATGTGATACATGCTTGGGTGATCATATCTTGAAAGAGACATGACTGACTGGGCAGAAGGTTATCTTGCAGTAGGTTGCCATTACTTTCTGCGGTAGACTGGTTGTCAGCCAAGGCTATAGAACCCAATCTTTCCTGTTATTTAACCAATAACTGGAGAGAAGAGATGGATTAATACCTTTCCCAAGGGTATTTGCACATAAGTGAATGCAAGGAATTCAACTGGAATTCGAACTTGGATCCCCGATTTCTTGTTCCGATTTGATTAGGTTTCCATAAAAGTACTTAATAGCTCTTTTTCCTCTTCTAAATGTGCCAAATGAATTTCTAATCTATCGGTATTTAATCACACATTGCAATTTTTCATACTTCTCTTTGTTTATTTGTGTTCTTTCCATGATGCACGAAGTATAAGCATGCTCACATATCTTCTGTCAAGACTATTACAGTTGTTCTTGGTTAAATTTAACTTTCAGCTCAGTAGCGCTATACACTTTCTACTGTGGCTTGAAAGTAACTTATTTTCAGATGCTTTCAAAGATTTGACTTCCAGTAAGGTAAAGCATCAAAAACATTAACATCCCTCAAAATAAAATGTGTTAATTTCCTTTTGTAATACCATTCTTAACAATTAAATACACTGAAAAGTCTCTGAAAATAACATCTCTACTCATTATATTTGTGAAAAAAAATACATAATGTAATGTTTTGCAGATTTGTTTGTAACTATTTTTCAAACCTTGGCAAATCACAATTATTATCTCAAGTCATAGTAATTTTCTTAAAATAAACAAAAAGAGAGGGCAGCTTAATAATTGAAACAATCTGATAGCAATTATATAATAGAAATAATAAAAATTAGAGATCAAAATATATTATGGATCATTAAAAAGAAATGAATAAATGATTAAATTTTAATTGCAGCAAATGTTTTCTTACTTTTTGTAACCTTTGCTAGTGTTGAAAAAGCCTTTATTTTTGTTTTGTTTTTCCAACAATCAGCCAAGATGTGCTGATATTTAAACAGCTGTGGTTTTAAAAAAATTATAAAATACTAAAAGTTTTGCTTAAGGCTTTATCGCAGGATATAATTGATAATTATGTACAGCTTCAGTTTTAAATTTAAAACGCAAAAGAACAAAAAATGGACAGAAGGAAGATACAGAAGAAATTAAAAGTGAATTCAGAAACAGTAGAAAATATTTCTTCTTTAGCTTGGAGGTACTGCAATTTACAACACGTTCTGTTTGTAATGGCATTAAAATATTAAGCATTTAAATTCTTTGCACCGAAAGTTCTTTTATCATTTGCAATACAAGCAGTATGATTCCTTTTTCATAATGACTCAGTAACAACTGTTATATTATTTCTTTATATAGTTATCTCCCTTGAGCTTTCTCTCAGGTGATATCCCATTGAATTAGATTTCTAATACTCAATACACATGTAGCATGTAGCCAAAAATAAATACATGTGGGATTTAATCAATGTTAGTTATTCTGTCTATTTATGTTTATATCTCATGTAATGATTATTTCAGGTTCCAAATTAAACTATGATTTCATTGACCTTGATTTGGCAAAAAGTTAACAACTACACTGAATTTTGATTCAACAGAACAGTGCTAATTTATTACTTTAATACTTTGTTTTACTGAGAGGGAATACACCTTGAGTAACAACTTTAAAAGAGGGTACTGAAAAGTGATTACCCAAACCAAGAAAGGATTTTATTAAAAAATTTGAATAATATCAATTATTTTGATAAAACATTATACAAAAGAAAATTCAGATCAACATTCTTACAATAATTGTGTCAGGTTATGGAGTTAATAGCACATTATCTTAATAGAGCTCAAGATAAATACAGTTCAAGTTAAACCTTTTAAAAACAGAGTTTATGTTCTGGAATTGCAATTGAAGCAGTGATTACACTTACCCTGAATCAATCATAAAAATTTCAGATGTGGAATGAGTAAATATTAAGCACTTTAAATACCTTGGTGTATGGATCAGATATAACAAAGTTAGCACAGAAGAAAAAGGAACTGAACATAGGCTATGTCAAGAGGTAGTATGTCAAGAGGTAGTCTTGACATACAATACAAACTGCTACAAAACCAACAATTGAACATCAGAACACAATTCATGTTCTTAAATAGCCTTGTTAGGTCATAACTTCCTTATGGATGACATACATGGCACCAAACTCATTCATAAATATCTAAACTGTCAGCTATATAAAACCACTTTCTAAGATCTATGGTTAAATACAGCTTTGAGCAAGTGAAACCTGTGGGTTTTGGCAAAGACCATTCTTCTTTGAACATTCTTTAATGGTACAACGGAACCACAAACAAAGAACTATAAGAGAACAAGAGAAACCACATCACTTGCAAACTACAAACAGTAGCAACAACAAAACTCAATGAGAAAATAATGACATATTCAAGATGTTAACATTCCACATTACTTCAGACAAAAGATTATGAAGGAAGCCACTATCAGTACTTTAAAAAAAAACTTATTTCCTGGAAAATTTTATAAATTTCAACTGATATCACTAATGGCTACTTGATCAATGAAAGCTGAATTTTTCTTACAAAATGTTGTTCAATATTACCATTAGCATCATATTTGTGTGTGTGCGTGTGTGTGTGTGTGTGCGTGTGACTGCAGATTATTGATTATTATTCGTGGGGTGCAGTTTGATGAGAGACCAACAAAACTTGTAACACCAAAGATGAACAGAAGATAAGGATTATGGCATCCTTCACCAACTTAAACAAAGAGACCACCTAGAAAAGATGCAGAAGATTCCAAAGTAATCTGGAGGTTAGGGTTGAAGCAAATAGTGACTTTATTGACTAAATTTATTTTTTATTATTTCAAGATATTTTTGTGCTATTTTGGTAAATATATTTATTAAAACAAGATGTCAAGGTTATTTTTATTTTTGCATAATTCATCTATTGTCCCCTGAATATATGAATTCTAAGACACAATTTTATCTTTGCTGTATTGGGAAAATTACTGATTTCTATAATTCAAATAAATAGCCAATATATTTTTCTAATTACTCTGAAAAGGTGATTTTTAAGATAATATATATAAAACTGAAGTTTTATGCTAATGCATTTTATTGGCACATACATATTTGAAATGTGCAAGTGAATTGCAATGCTTATTGCATATGTGGCTAACTAAGTTGTTTTGTACAGGGCCTGGCCTGTTTTGTAAATTTTGTTCAGATTTTTAAATGATGGGAGAACCAGTTTCTGTAGGTTTTCTGACACATTCTGCTTGTAAAATTATTTTCAACTCAGTACGAATTCTAATTTGTGGAAGGTCTACCAATATGAATCTTCTTGTGAAGAAGATATACTCAGTCACATTCATCACATATAAAGTGATGGATTGCTTTATTAATGATTTTCACTTCCATAGCTCTATGCTTGATATACCCTGTTCATTGCATGTTCTTGAAAAATTTAACTTCTTTCATGAATTTTACATCTCCCCTTACATGTATAAATACCAACAAACATTCATGAAAAGGCAACATGGCTTTAAACTTATTGAATAGTGATGGCAATACAAGTTACAACCATTGATCTTTCCTCGTAATACACAGGTACAAAATTGTCCATAAATTTGATTTTACAAATTACAAAAAGAACATAATTCTTTAAGGAGAAAGTACTTCAAGGGATTACCAAGAAATATATTACCAACTCTAAACACATATTAAACACATTACATTACATCACTAAACTTTATTAAATTTATTCTTAAAGAATCTAACATATCTTTATCTAAAACAAATGTTATATATATAAAAATGTTCTTAAATCAACATGACCACCAAACATAATGTCTATTAGACATACACACACTTAGGCATAAACATCATCATCTGAATTTTACATAGACAAACTAGAATTATTAAACACTTATATACATAAAGCAATATTTATAGTTTTTCAGTTAGGCTTGTAATCTGTAAATTTCTTGGAACTTCAGATGTAGATGTCATTTCTGCTTGAATTTAGAACACAAATTATACTAATGTTTGTTTAAGAAGCTGATTGGATGTGAAACATTAACCAATGAAAATCAAACAACATAAGAGCAAAAATATCAAAATTTCTTGTTTTTCTCCTTATCTCATTCTCTGATGAAGTTTTATTAAAGTGACACATTGATGTATGTTTCCGTTTTGTTTTTTATCTTATCATTCTGTCAGATTTCAATCTATATTTTATCCCAACTTACTATGAATTAGTATTTATTTGCATTGCCATTAAAACAAATTGCCTAATCTCCACAGACTGTGTCAGGGTGACCAATGACCCTGCACTTCTAGTGCAATTGAAAGACGCCGCCTAGTCCTTCTGGAAATTTCAATTATTCAGCATTAAAAAGATAATGTAGCATTAAAGATATAAAAGAATATTTTTATCTTGATTTATAATTTATTATTTTATTATATTTCACAAGCCACAAACAAAACTTGATTTTGATCTTGGAAAACATTTTAAAAAAGTATTGTCAGAATTCTAATTTTTTTCTCCCCACCTTTTGTTGGGTACAATGAGAAATAAACAGCACCTCAAACACAAACTCTAATCCTCAGGATTTTTATTGCTTTATAGTCAATAAAAGCAAAACAAAATAATGTTTACAGATGTTAGGATGACACACTTGAAATGACATCATCAGTCAATGGGACCAATCTCTCGAAATAAAAGAACCCTACATTGAAATCAACCATAACTCAGTATTTATTATATAAAAAATAATAATAGATAGATTTCATATGTAATCTGACAATATGATCGATAGTAGAAGGGATCAAAATAAAAAAGAGAGAAACAAGTGATGTACTGAGAAAAAGAAGAGTTATGAAAAAAATAGTGAGAATGAAAGATAAGATTGGAAGAAGCTTAAGAGAAACAAAGGGAGAATTAGAGAGAGAACTGAAAAAGAAAAACATGAAAAGTGAGAGAGTAGGCTAAAAAGAGAGAAAGAGATAATCTTTTTTTGTAATAAAAAAAAATCTAATGAACAAAAAAGAAAGAAGATAGAGAAAGAAAAAGGTTAAGCAGAAGGACAGAGAAAATCAAGATAAACAAAATGAGGGAACAAAACTAAAAGAAAGTATTTCTAGATTGGAGAAAGTGAAAACAAAAACAGATAAAAAAAAGAGATCAAAGAAAGAGACAAAAAATGTGCAAAAACATTTCAAGAAAAAATGTTGAAGTGAAAACAATATGGAGAGAACAGAGGAAATGGTAGAAAGCAAGAGCAAATATTGTATGTGTTTCTTTATGAAGAAGAAAATAAAGTGAAAGAAAATTCAGTCACTGCCTATCAAAGGAAGATTACTGGTATTGTTCTTCATCTTTTACTCTTTATGCTTGGAGTGAATTTTAATGTTGCTTTGAGGTTGTTTATGATTTTTCAGATTCAAAGTTTGGGGCATGTTAACTTTTCATGTTGTTGATTGTGTATGATCTAATCCTTTATAATTTTGTCATTTCAAAACAAATTCTGACAAAAAGATCCAAACTTGAAAAGACTTGATACTAAAAATAAGGTGAAGTAAATAAGCTGAACAGAAAAAGAGGAATCTCTAAAATGGAGGATTAAGAATAAAAAGAAGATGAAAAAGAATAAAAGAAGATGAAAAAGAATAAAAAGAAGATGAAACAGAATAAAGAAAGTAAAACAAAAGAAGAAGGAGGAGGAATATAGAAAGAAAGTAAGAATGGAGGAGAAGGAAATATTTGAAGAGATAAAAATGGCAATAAGAGAATAGAGAAGAGAGACAGAGGAAAATGTGTGTGAAAGTATTCTTCTTCCATATGCCATATCCTTTTTTTTGGCAATTATGGCCTTGCAAAATTTCCTGTTCCTCGTCAATCTTAATAAATTTTGTCATTTTGTTATCTCTCCTAAACTTTGCTCTACTATCTATATACCCAAACTCTCTAGGTAAGTTATATGTTATTTACTTCTGTGCTTCTTGCTTTCAATATGTCCCTGCCATTGTCAAATTTTCCAAGCCTCCTTTTCTCATTATATGCCTTAGAAATATTGACAATCTCTTTTTGATATAATAATAAGTTTCTTTTTGTTTCTATTTTCTCTAACAATTTGCTATTGCTCACATGTTCAATCCATGCTATTCTCTACATCTTTCAGTAGAACCATATTTCTGTTGCTTCAAGTCTCTTCAGCATCTGTGAGGAGATTGTCCAATATTCACTGTCATATAAAAGAACCGATATTATATAATATTTTAGTTTGCTTTTCTTTGTTCTTAATAGAATTTTCCTGTTTCTTAATACTTTGTTTAGGTAAATATATAAAAAGAATGAGAAAGAAAATGAAAAGAAAAATGAGTGAAAGGCAAGAAAGATTTGAGGAAACACCAAAGATCAAAATTTTAGCGATGAAAAGGTGAAGAAGAGATAAAAATAAATATAAATGAAAACACAAGAAAAAATGACGAAACAAAGAAATGTTGGTCAAAAGTAATAAAATTAGCAGCAAATAAATAATATGGAAAATGATGAAGTATACCTATTGTTGGGGCGCACTCCACCTTTCCACGGAAATGGACTATTCGAATCACTATATAAAATAGTAGTGATTATACCTCGAAGAAGGAAGTCGAGTAAGGAAGTCGAGTGAGCGAGTCAGTTGGGTATTTCCGGTATTGTACCGGAAGTGTTCTACTAGTCCATCTATCACGTCTCTACGATGATACTGTATCCTAATTACCTTGTTCTGTATTTTACTAATCCTCACCTCTTGTAAATACTTTTCTTTCCTGTCCATACACCTACTTTTATATTATTACATTGTTTTGTATTATTTCACATAATTCTGTTACTACTAGTGTTCTACTAGTCCATCTATCACGTCTCTACGATGATACTGTATCCTAATTACCTTGTTCTGTATTTTACTAATCCTCACCTCTTGTAAATACTTTTCTTTCCTGTCCATACACCTACTTTTATATTATTACATTGTTTTGTATTATTTCACATAATTCTGTTACCCAAGGTAACACCTATATAAAGGATAATGTTCACAGAAATAGAACAAGAAAACAAGTAGATTAACAAAAGAAAAGAAAGAAAAAAGAGAGAGAAGCCAGTTGTTATAATTTATTAATAATTTTATTGTTATTAGATTAATTTCAGTTGTTATTATTTATTAAGCTCACTTCATAACAGATTTTTCACTCAATTCCCCATTAGATCGTTAAGGAAGCTAGGTGCAGTGCTGACCAAAGGTGAACTCCTAGTCACCAAGTGCAGACGCACATAATTGAGGCAGCTGCATCTGGGTTGCAAGCATTGGAAAGAACTGTATTAAAGGGAGATATATAAACACCCACCACAGAGTGGAGAAGTATAGGATCTTTCAGAAACCATACACATAAATGTATGGTCTATGTTTAAATGATAGCTCAAGGCTAGACACAAATGTTCGTCAATAGTAATTGATGTCTAGAGTGAAATAAAGTGTAATGAGAGATTAAGTCCTGTGTTTCTGTACATAGTTATGTTATAGATATGGGCTGGAATGAGAAATTGGAGAGTTGTGTTTGAATTCCAGTGGAATTCATTTCATTAACTTACACACAAATGCCCTCGGGGAAAAGTATTAAATCTTTCCTTCTCCTTCCAGCTATGGGTTGAATAGTAGGACAAATTGGGTTCTATAGTCTTGGTTGGCAAACACACTACTGTAGAAAGTAATGACAGCCTACTTTGGAAAAATCTTCTGCCTAGTCAGCCATGTCTCAAAAGAGATGTGATCACCCAAGTGTCTATCACATATGGCTCTTAACTGATTGTTATCATTAGTCAGCACAAGAAAACTATATAATAAAATATATTTGTGTATTCCTTGAAAAGCAGAATAAAAAAAAATGGGAAGTGAAAGTACTAAAAAATTCTAGTTAATTCTTTGAAAAAACATTATGAATGGGAACTTGAAAATTAAATTAATGGAGCCAAGCACCAGAGAAAAATTGTTAAAATGCAGAGAAAAGTAAAAAAAAATCACATTATTCTCATACAATAAAAAAAAAAGCACAATAGAAATGTTCTGGTCTCAAAATACCCTTTAAATCACATTTGAATCCTGATCACACTAAACGTAAGATGCTCAAAGAAATAGAACATATACCAATAAACATCCAAACTTCTGTTTCCAGACTTAAACTCTAATAAATCTACTGATGAGTGAATTAAAACTAAAGAATAATAAAGTGTCAAATTGAGGTTGAACTTTCAGAAATAGCTTATTTTTCTCTGAATTTGATAAGAAATTTCTCTATTTTATAAAAGAAGGCACCTTTTATGATCAGAAATACATTCTCAAAAAGTGGAGTTTATCAAGTGAAGCATTAATGTATTATGGAAACTGAAAGAACCCTCAAAACTGACACATACAGAAATATCTCAATTGGATCCATCATGGTGAAAGTATTAATGATCATTGTATTGAATAGACTCTCATTGTATATGAATGTCAATTCCTCACAACCCAATTTGGTTTTTGTTCTCGTAAGGGATACAATGATAGCATAAATATCATCAAACAACTCTTAGAAATTGTTGTATACCTGCTTTGTTGACATCACAACAGCATATGACCACAACAACAAAGACTTTCTCTTCACATTTGAATATATCATTCTAATAAAGGAACTGTATCAACCTATAAAATCTTACATCTGGAAAGGATTCAGATAATGAAACATTTCAAACCTCAGAAGAAGTATAACAAGGAAGAAATGACAGTCCCAGTCCATGTAACTTTTTTAGACCATTTATTGTGGACTGAGCATACAAGCAACGACGAGGTGTTAGAAAGAATGGCAACAAAAGGAAATTGATGCTGAGCATCAGGAAGAGACAACTGAGGTTCCTGGGACATGCAATGAGGAAGGAGAGCCTGGAGAACCTGATACTGACTGGACAGATAGAAGGAAGGAGAGAAAGAGGAAGGCAGCGGATAACATATTTGCAGGGACTGATCAGGTGGATGACGGAATGGGGGTTGCCAGGAGCAACAGGAGCAAACATACTAAGAGCCACAAGGGATAGGGAGACGTGGAGAGCCATGATCGCCTACGTCCTGAAGGGACAGGGCACATAGAAGAAGAAGCTGTCCATTTACAAGTATGGATGTGAAGAGATGGGCGCTGATCATTTGAACATTCCATACCACATCTCAAATGAATCTAGCAAGAAAAACCAACAATTTTGCTTTCCCTATTGAGGTCAGCGTATTTATGCTGATGACATAGGTATTCAGAGTTGGGATAAGAATGACCTTGAACAAAAAACCAATATCCTCTACCAAGTGTTCCAAGAAATAAGGCTCAAAATAAACCTTCCTAAAAATGATGTTCTGGAACTGGAATAAAAGCAGTTATGGCACATACCCTGAATCCATCATGAAAATTCAGAATGTGGAATTTGTAAATACTAAATACATCAGGTATATGGATTAATTATAACAGATTTAGTATTAGAGAAAGAAAAATTGAACATAAAATAGGGAGTGCCAGAGGTAGTTTCATCCAAAGAGAAAACTATTACAAATACTTTAAACTGAAAATTTGTGATATGTTCTTAAATAGACTCATCAGATTGAGAATTTCATATGAATGTCATGTCTGGTGCTAAACCTGTTCAGAAATATCTAAACTGTCAGTTGTATACAATCACTTTCCAAGATCAATGGTAAAGAAAGCTTTGAATGAGCGAAGTCTGAGTGTCTTCACAAAGATCATCCTTCATTGACCATTGTGGACTAGTACTATATATTCACAAAGAGTTGTACCAAATAAAAGGGACCACACCACTTGAGGACTACTAACAGCAGCAACAATTAAAATGAAGTATAGAGCTGCAGTAGACTTTAGAAGAAACCATTATTTAGAAAGAAAACTTATAACGTAAGAGTTTAGATAGGAATGTCAGAAGTATAGAGTTGAAATATATTTTAGCAGGAACTGTAAACACAATCATAAACAGAAAAAAAGGGATAAACCGCTACTCCTGTTCAAAAGAATGTGGCGAACTGTGAACAGGGTGATAGGCAAGGCTACTTACTCTTATTTTAAAAAAAAATGAAAATGTTATTGTAAGAAATATTTCTGCTTGTGTCATAGTTGGCTTTTTACTTGCGGGATAAACAAAAGATGTTGAGGAAAGGAATTAGAGGAAAATTCAAAGAAAATAAAGAATAAATATCAGATGAAAGAGAACAAAGAAAATAATAAAGTAAGAAAAAATAAATAAGAGGGAATAAAATAAATGAAAGGATAAAAAATAAAACTAAAAAAGGCAACTGGAGATTGAAGAAAATCTTATGAAAAGATGATCATAAATCTACAAGAATTCAGCCTAAATTATTATTTTTTATTGAACATTAATCTCTAAAGAAGCTTAGCTTTAGCAACCAATTTTGTGGAATCTAAAAATATCAATATACAGAAGAAAAAAGGAGTGTAACTGACTAAGAAATGATTGAAAGATTAAATTAAAAAATATACAACATTACGTTAATTAGCACTTAACAGAAAATAATGTATGCGAACGATTTGAGGGAGGCATAATGTTAGGCATGGATTTTTGGCAAAATCCAAAGAAGCTATTTCTTACTCTTGGCTTCATCAACCAATGATTGGGTCAGTTGTGATTGCATGGGTAACATACAGTATTCATGCCATTGAACCATCATACTTCTTGATGACATTTTACAAAATGTGAATCTGGTGATGCACTGTTAAAAACTTCACTTGTGTCCATGGGATGAATGAGCTTTCACTTTTTCAGGTTCTTCTTCTTCTACAGTATTTACATTATTTGGATTATTGTCCCCATCTTTGTTGTCATTTGTATGACGTTTTGGCCGTTTTATGCTCCGTCCCTCTTCAGGTGCTTATTAGAATCACTAGGGTATATGAACTCTATTCCTTGCCCAGTAACTTTTCTGGTAGTCATGAGTTATGGCAACAAAGATGAAGACAATAGTCTGAATAATGTAAATACTGTAAATACTACTTCATCTCAGAAATGTAGACAAATTCTTCCTCCTCTGTTAACAATTTCAGCACTTTTTCCAGATTTTCATCAGTAAGGATTTCTTTGTGCTTTTTGACAAATGATTTGACATCTATTTGGTCATGTCAGAGGAGGCTTTATTATCAGCTTCTCTGCCAATCTTGTGATTGTAATGCTTGACAAAGCTATGAAGTCATCTGTTGTCAGCTTTAAACTCATTATTGCTCTCCTCAACCCCTCACTGAAATGTTTATGTAAGCTATTTGTTTGTTTTTTTCACTTAGAATGTTTGTCAAAAGGTACATGCTTTCTCTCCATGTTCTTCAGCCATAGGTTTAATACTTTTCAGATTTTAGAAGACTTATCATAAAAAGTTCCAATAAATACTTCCCTTACCTTTTTAGTATTTTTTTTGTTTTGTCAACAGGCTTTTTGGAAGCCACTTGCCAAAATGGAACAAAATATTGCATAATTAGTCAATTCTACAAGTATTCTTTTTAAACAATTTACATTGTTTGGATTGTTGTTCTCATCTTTATTGATTTACAATGTTTCTGCTATTGTACACTATGGCCTTCTTTAGATGAGATTAGTTTGAATTTTGAACTGATCCTTTATTTATCAACTGAGACATATGTCTCATATCAAAGTATAAGTGCTTCTGGAAAAGTCTTTTTAGTGGGAATTTGTTAATTTCTAAAATAATAAACTGGTTCAAAGAAATGATGCACCAGGAATTTTTATAAAATTCTTAATAAAAATATATTCTCAGGCATTTTCAAACAAAAAGAATTTTATTTTTAATCTAATAGTTTTATTATTTTTTTTGTATTAAGAAGTTTTGGTTTTTTAATCATTTCATCCCAAGTTTAGCAGTTTTTGGGACTGGTGCAAGGGGGAGAAAGTACTGATTTGGACCTAATAATTTACTCTACACTGATCATGGAATAAACGCCATATTTTGGAGAAAAAACAAAATCAAAATTGCTGTACTTTTGCTTAGAAAAGAAGCTTGGCAAGACTCATACAAAATATGCAGTTTCATTTTAGAAAAGAAAAGATTCGTGAAGCCTACTCTTGAGTTCTGATTAGATGATACAGAAGATTTCTCGTTAAACAGAACACATCAGTCAGCTTTGAATTTCCTTGCTGTTCCAGGTTATCAAGATTCTCTAACTGGAATACAAAAATGGTATACTCCCAAAAGAAATATGCAAGTGAGAGATGTAGTAATTGTCAAGGAAGACAATACACTAAGAAATAAAGGGAAACTGGCCAGGGTTGTAGAGACAACTGAAGATAAAAACAACTTTATACAGAAAGTAAATTTACAATCAGGACAGAGTAATTGAGGAAGAAAAGATTAGCTCTTTCACAATTAACCTTTCTTGAGCACCTAGTTCTGCTGTTCGAGAGTAATCCTTAAATTGTCTCATTGCAAAATTATAGTATTTATCTGATTCCTCTCTTTTTATTTTATAGTCTCATCATGATAATCCTTACAATTTTTGTGACAGCTATGCTGTCACAAGGCTGGTTGAATGAGATTAAGTACTGATAGGGATCCCATAATTCAATCTGCACCAGTCACATGATAAACACTATATTTCAGAGGGAAAGACAAAACCAGTGTTGAAATACCTTTGCTGAAAAAACAAGCTTAGCAGGACTTATACCAACTCTGCAGCTTCACTTTAGAAAAGAAGCTTAGTAGGACTTGAACCAACACTTAATTTCTGGTTAAATGAGGTCACATTGTGCATTAGTTGTAACACATTGGCTACCTTTGAGTTTCAATGTTATTTGAGACATTTTCTGTATCAGTATATGCAACATGAAGCTTTTTTTTCTTTCGTCATTTTACAGTGTTTGGAGAGATGGAAATAAATGCACTTGTCAAGCATCAGTCAACTGTGATTTGTCTTTATCAGAAAGGAAACCTTGGGAGCAGTAATACCAATCAAGATGCTAAGATGCAACTCATTATTGACAGTGAAAGAAAATGAGAAAAGATCAGTAAAAGAAAGTACAAAAAAGAACACTATTCAATAAGACAGAAGATGGTGATTGACATTGCACTTAAATTTTAAAAAAATGAAGTTTATAAGAAAGCAAGAAACCAGTAGAAAGTTTCACAGGTAAGACGTTCAAGAGAAGAATCTATGAAATTAGAAGCTATGTGGCATCTGGTAATTTCAATAGTAAAATTATGAGACCTAGCAGTCAATATAGCACTATGCTTAAATTCATGATGTTGGGCACAAAAGATGGAAGATCACCAGTATAATTGCCATAAAATCCATATGAGAAAAGGCACAAAGAAGCTATATTATGGCAATAGAAAAAGAGACTAAAGCTGAGAAACCAGGTCAGGACTGATAACATTGAAAATTCTTGTTTGAATTTTGTGAAGCATCTTAAGATGTAGTTCAGGATTACCAGACCAGATATGGCAATGATATTTTAAAAAATGATTAAAAGAAATAGCGATGAAAAAGAAAAGTTTTGGTTAATTATGTTTAGTAAGAAAGTATGTCTTCATCAATTTTTGTAATCAATCTAAGTGGAGGTTTTGAACAACTATCATATTTGATGACATATAACCAGCTGTTTCTGGCACAATGGTCTACACTTCCACAAAATTTAGCTGAAAACTTTTGGAGGTACTGTGTGGAGAAACAAACAGATAAACACAAATGAATATATAACTTCTGTCCATTGGTGAAAGTAATAATCTTACAATAAATATAAACTTTAAATGTTGTCATATGAACATCAGTTCAGTGAAAGATACTATGCAAGGAAGTAAATTGAGATGTTTTCTTAATAACTTTGGACAATGTCTTTATTTATGAAATACCTCTCAATCAAAAAAAAATATCTGGATCTACTAAGAATTTTAATAATTTTTTGGCTAACACTTACAAAAAAAACCCCAAAAACTATGCTGACATTCATTGGAAACCACAGAACATCCACAAGACAAACAGAAAACATTTCTGAATGTATAACTTCTGTCTAACTTCATTGGCAGAGATAATTATATAACCTACCCTGAATATGAGATAATTAAAAATATTCAGGGTAGGTTATATAATTAATTTAATATAAATAATTCATTTGCATAGCCAATTGATATAATTATTTCTCACTACCAGATTTACTTGCAGTGATTAAAGACCCTAATCAACAGTAGGTTGATTGTTTGAATTTTTATGGCATATCAACCTTGATCAGAAGAATATTCTGTATTATGACAAAGTATTATATTTTTGAATATAGCCCTGTCTCTCTCAAGAAAGAACATCACTAGCCATCTAGTCCAGGTAAGGGCCAAAGTGGTGTGTTGCAGATCATGACCACTTTTCACCTGGGTCATGACCTGTTCAACCACCGGGATCTTGTCCCCAGGCATTACGGGTTACCACCCATGGCCAACAAGTGGGCCTCTTGGGGGACTTTTACTCCCTGCAGAATTGCAGTCGGCATATTCTGAAGCCCTGCCAACAGGGTGAGAGAATATTTTGTGTTAATGCAACAAGAGTATATTTAAACAAAACATTTCTGAAGATGAAGTGGTAACTCTATTTTATTTATTCTGTTTATAGAACAAGAGACTTACTATAAACATTTTCTGCCACTTATACATGACAACAGACAATAAATATATGACTTATCAGTCATTGAAAAGTCTACTTAAAATGATCTATAAACTTTCTAATAAACCTTTGAATAAATGCATATAGTCGCATTTCTTAAATCCTGTCGGAAATTTACAGATGTAACGGGTCTCCTGATTGGCTGGTTTAACCCGAACCTCGTTTTGAACTTTAGGCGGGCTTTACCAGAGGTTTTATGTTTTTTTTACACGATGGTTTTGTTCTCTCCTTTTTTCAGCTAGCACGAACAGTATCGGACGTATTTTGTGCCGCTCCGGATTTTTGTTGCAGCAGGGCCTAAATTGGCGCCCACTTGTCTCGCTATATCGAGACCATGTTACCAATTCTTTGTAATCTTTTAGGCTAATGCCACAACTTTGTAACAGAGAAAATCTCTTGTTACCCTTCTTACCTTAAAAAGGATACCCTATGGGCAAAGCCTTGCCTTCCTAGAGAAAAATTCTCTAAGCACTATCATCTTATACCAAGATAAGAAACTGTGAAAGAAGCTGACCCAGAAGAAAGTTCCTGTACGTCGCGGATCGCAGTTCCTTGTGTCTTTTTCATCCCACTCCTAGACGGAGGATACTATACCAAGCTAAGCAGAGAAAAGAGACTATACCAAGCTACACTGTAGCAGCAAAATTCAGCATATTTTTGCAAGACAAATAAATTGTTTTTTCTATACCAGGTATGTCTTGTTATGTTTGATAATTTTCTTTCACTGCTTAAGCGCTAAGCTATGTGAATATATTTCTCACAATCCAGCAACCTTAGGACCTGGTAATTGTCTGCATATACAAAAGGCTGGGAAAAAAAAAGAGTAAGATACTTAACGGAATACTCTATTTGAATAATAAATTTAATGAAAACAATTTATTTTATGGCTCACTAGGCTGATTGTCCAATGGAATTAAAATTTGTTTGCAACTGACTTCTACCACAGAGCTATGAGAATGGATCTTGTTAGATCTTCCAGTATATCACCACTGTCCTACCCTATGTAAATAAATAGTTTTAAGGAATCATTTTTTTTTATATGGCTCATTAGGCTAAGTGGAAAGTCATGATTGTTTATGGACTGAAGATGATCAGAATCTTCTGTTCAACAATTCACAGATAATAAAGAAATCAGTGGAGAGTCATGATTGTACTGAAGGGACATGATTGAGAACATTTGTTTAAATCAATTTTTTTTCTAACTCTGTTGAAGTGTATCTGGTGAATTCAAAATTGAAGAGCTAAAATCCAGAAGCCTACTTTGTTAGTTTAAACCCAAGGTGGGTTGCATGAAGGCGTCTGATGAAAAATCAATGAAAAAAAAGATAGTATGTGTGTTAACTGCAAAAAACATTTTTATGCAAGACTCTTAGAATTAAAAAATATATATTTAGAGACACGTCAAAGTTGATGAAACATTCAAAATTTAATACATTTTGATGTGAGTCATATTCAAGATCACTTAAGAACAATGGTAGTCTTTGCATGCAAACAGAAACTTGATGATACAGAAGTAGCCAACCCTGAATAGATAATACTTGTGAAACTGTAAGAATGTTAGCCCTTAAAGAAGACAGGTAACATATGAAAATGGATCTCTAAGCACAAACACAGAACAAATAACTATATATGAATGTAATCTTGGCAACTTTGATCTTGAAAAATACTCAGTATGAAAAAATATAATCTTTTTTGAGCTGATCCCTCTTAACAAAAAGGGGTTAGTGGGTCTTTGAAATATGAACAGGAGCAATTTTTGTTTCTTTCCTGAATTTCAAACTGGACACAAAATGATTTGTGTATCTTGTATTCATGGTACAAAAACAATTTATAAAGCCGAGTGATCAGCTTTATAAATTGCTCCCGGTAGATTTACCATGATTGATTGATTTGCATAGCTAAATATGCACTGAGCAAAAATTAAATTAGAAAATCAAATCAGAATAGTAAAAAATCAAATTAAGAAAATCTGATGCTCTAAACATAACAGTTTGAGCATTTATAATCTATTTTTACAATTCCAAACCTACATATCCTTTTCAGAAGGTTGAAGCTAAGAAGCAGACTCAGGCTAACTGATACCATAAAGGTTTGAACATTTATAATATATTTTCTTCTTTTAAGACCAACATTTTCTTCTCTTCAGAGAGATGAAGCTGACAAACAGCCTGAGGCTAAATGATACCCTGAGCGTAATAATCCTTTTTTTTTTCAGTTTCTTTCTAAACCGACATCTTTTTGGCCTTAGAGGATGTAAATCATAATCAGATTAAAGTAAAATGATGCCCTAAACACAAGGCTTTGAAAATTACAACTTTTTTTCAGTTATCTTCTAAGCCAGGAAGCAAATATGTATTCAATATAATTTCTGTTTTGCCACTAGACAGGTGTGAAAATGAATTCATATGATGGAAATTACTGTGACATCTGACTGGAAATTGAAATTCTTTCACCTCTTTTCAGATAATGAATGAAATAAATGTTTTATTTTTTATTATGAGAAAGTAAAATTGAACAAGAAAGACCAGGACAATTACAGAATGTCTGACTAAAATAGATTACGTGAGTAAAAACTAAGACTGTTGTGAAAGCTACAGGAAATTTTATGGTGCCCTTTGATTAAATATGTGTGAGAGCAAAATGTGAATTTTTAAAATTATATTCAAAATTTGTTTTGACACTAGTCATATTGATGTAGGATTGAGTTTGTGGATTCTTCTTCATGTGGCATGTCCCTTCAGGATGTAGGTGATCATGGACTTCCACTTGGCTCTGTCTCTTGTTGCTCTCAATATTTCTTCTCTTGGTATCTCTAAGCCCTGATCCGCCATCTATTTGCACAGACCTAACAAGTATGTCTTGCACTGCTTTCCCCTGTCTCTCCTTCCCTTTATCCAACTCATGAGTATTAAATTCTCCAGGCCCTCCTTCCTCATTACATGTCCCAGGAAACCTCATTTGTCTCTTTCTGATATTTAGTATGAGTTTTCTTGTTTGCATCCTTTCCAACATTTCATCGTTGCACATGTGCTTCGTCCATGGAATCCTCAGTATAATTCTATAAAATCACATTTCTGCTGCCTTGAGACTTTCCTTCATCTTTGATGAGACCATCCAGCATTCACTTCCATACAGAACAACAGATATTACATAGCAATCCAGCACTCTTTTCTTTGTTTCTAATGAGATTTTCCTGTCTTTCAGTACTCTACTTAGCTTCTGAAATGTGTCTTTGGTCATGCCAATGCATTTTTGGATCTCCATGTCGCACTTTCCAAACTCTGTCAAAATATTTCCCAGGTATTTGAATTTTTTTACTTGTTTTATTTTAGTTTCTCCAATTTGTAATTGGCCTATTGGGCTCCTCTTTTTGCTGATGACCATACATTCAGTTTTCTTTAAGTTTATGCTCAGTAAATGGTTAAATTCCAAATCCCAGGAAACCAGAATTTTACATTACAAATTCTCATTTTCAAAGGAGATGGATCATTTTTAGCTGAAGGAGTCAGTCAATGCAATCTTTCCATTTGTCTCTGGAAACTAAATTTATCACACACACACACATAGAGAAATAGATAATAGGTGCAAGAATCAACAGACCATCGTGATATTCACTTTTCTACTTTAATCTTAATTAAGATTATAATTTGGTTTTTGATATCAGTTTTCAGATGTCTCTCCAATGTTTTCAAAGCTAGACTGGCAACCTGATACATTAACTGAATAAGGGCCTTTCAGATAGGATTTTGTGTGTTTGTGTGTATGTGTGTATATGCTAGGGTACGCATTTTTGATATCGATATTTTCATCATTACAATTATCAATTCAAAAAAGCAACAGCAATTTTTGAAATGTATAAGTAGATTAAAAACTTTATACAAATAAGTTTTTCAAATACTAACTTTGTTATTCTTTATATTATAAGAAGAAATGTATTATATATATATTTTTTCTATAGGAATGTATTGAAAATTAGGAAATAATACAAGCTTTATTGAAATAACATGGCTATTATATATATATATATATATATATATATATATATATATATATATATATATATAATAGCCATGTTATTTCAATAAAGCTTGTATTATTTCCTAATTTTCAATACATTCCTATAGAAAAATTATCTGAAATTCTATTCTAGTGGAGTATTTCATACATTAATGCACTACAGAAACAAAATGGTTGTCTCCAAGACTCACATACAACTGAAACCATTATGGGGAAAGCACGAATGAACACTGTATTAACTAGGCTGTTATTGTTTTCTGAAAATCATTTTCTGACAACCCAATTTGGTCTTCATTCTGGTAAGGTGTGTAATGATAGCATATCTGTCATCAATCCAGAAAATTGTATACCTCTCCAGTAGAAAATTATATACCTACTATGTTTATTGCCCAGCAGCATATGACCATATCAATGAAGTCTTCCTCTTCTCATTCATGAAAAACTGCCTGACAAGCTCTGACTTCACTGAATGTCTAGATCTAAGAAAGGAACTATATCAGTCAAGAAAATCAGTCTGGTGAGGAGCCCAATATGGAAACATTTCAAACTTCATAAGTAGTGCAACAAGAAGAAAATGAGATCTTCAATCTTTTTTAGACTATGTCTTGCACATTGCACCGCAGAAAGCAATGGCAACCTACTGTGGGATAATCTTCTGCCCAGTCAGTCATGTCTCTTTAGAGACATGATCGCCCAAGCATGTATCACGTATGGCACCTAAACTGACTTGCACATATACAAGTACAGATGTGAAGAGATGGGCACTAATCATTTAAGCATTCTATACCACATTCATCAAAAATCTACTAATAAGAAACAGCAACTTTGTTTTCTCTCCTGGGGGTCATTGTGCTGAAGATAAGGTGGGTATATGATGATGACATAGGTATTGCTCGTTAGAATAAGAATGATCTTGAACAAAAATCAACAACTTCTTCCAAATGTTCCAAGAAGTAGGACTCCAGATAAACTGATGCTCAGATCATCAAATTTTGCTTTTAAATCCTAATTTTATTTTGTTTACTTTTATTACTTCACAATAAACTCTTTTTTAAAACCAACACCGACTGACAGTAGATTATTTAAGTTATTCTAGAACTGTTACTGAAATGTGTATTTTCTATTCTCAAGATAAGCATTTAAAGCTAATATTTTTTAAAATTATTTTAATTCAAGCAAGGCAATAAAGCTACTAAGATGCAAGGGGTTACTTTGTGTTAGAGAATATGAGGAAAACTACTATTAAAGAGAAAGGATGATAAAAAACAAAAATATAAAGAGAACCATTTAAATTTTTGAAGATCAAAGTTGACTAGGAAGCAGGAAGTTGAAACAGAGTTCCACTAGCAAAAAGTGTGTGAAAAGATATTTTTACCATAGAACTTATGGTTACATCTAGCCATTTCAACTGTAAGATGATGAAACCTTGCCAACAATCTAGTCTTCCTCTTCTATGTGCTTTGCCTTTTCAGGATGTAGGCGATCATGGTTTTCTACATTTCCCTATCCTTAGTGGCTCTTAGTATGTTTTCTCCTGTTACACCATGCAACCCCCGTTTTGCTATTGACCTGCTCAGGCTAGTCAAGTACATTACACGCTATTTTCCCCTGTCTCTCCTTCCCTCTATCTGGCCTGTTTGTATCAGGTTCTCCAAGCCCTCATTCTGCATTGCATGTCCCAGGAACTTTAGCTGTCTCTTCCTGATGCTCAGAATTAATTTCTTTTTGTTTCCATCCTTTTCAAAACCTCGATCCATTGAAGGTTGTATGGTGTAACAGGAGAAAGCCTGCTAAGAGCCACCAAGGATAGGGAGACGTGGAAATCCATGATCATCTTTAGCTGTCTCTTCCTGATGCTCAGTATTAATTTCCTTTTTGTTTCCATCCTTTTCAAAACCTCGATCCATGATATCCGCAGCATCCTTCTGTAGAACCACATTTCAACTGCTTCAAGTTTTTCCTTCATCTTTAATGATATTGTCCAGCATTCACTGCCATATTGAAGAAATGACATCACACAACAATCCAGTACTTTCTTCTTTGTTTCTAGTGAAATTTTCCTGTCTCTTAATAATCTACTCAGATTCTGGAATATGTCCTTCACTATGACAATTCACTTTTGGATCTCTATGTCGCACTTTCCATCTTCTGTTAAAACACTTCCCAGGTATCTAAATTTTTGTACCTGCTTGATGTTTGTATCCCTCACCTTTGGCATTTTGGGCTGTTCTTTTTGCTGATGAATTCAAAAAGTCTAGATACAATTGCAAAAATTTTATCAGAATACTTAACATGAAAGTATGTATAAAAAAGGCACAGGGAAGCTACATTAAGGTGGCGGAAAAAGGGGATGAATCACAGATGTCAGATCAGGACCAATAACATTGCAGATTCTTCTTTGCATTTTTTTAATAATCATTTCACACCAAGCAAGGCAGTTTTACTGCCACTGGTGTGCAGGGGATTACATAGGAGGAAAATGATGAGAAAGAGGAACAAGTTATAGGGGGTGTCAGAGAATGGGTAAGAGAAGGATGAGAATACTGGTGTGATGAGAGTAGAGTGGATGGAGAAAAGAACATGAGGGAAAAGAATCAAGTCAGAGAGATAGATGACAATTGACCTTACATTTAAATTCTTGGAGATTGTAGCTGTCAGAGAAGAAAGTATAAGGAAGGGTATTTCATAGGTGTGAAGTGAAAGAAAAGAAGCTCTTAGAGTAGAAGTTGCAATTATATTTGATTGGCTTCACTGTAGAAGGGTGGGACCTAGTTGCTAAATTCATGCAGAGGGGGCACCAGTGAGCTAAGCTTATCAGAGCAGAAGCTGTGAAAGTATTTGTAGAAGAGACAGAGGGAAGCCACATTATGCTGGTAAGAAAGTGATTGCAGCTGAGCTACCAAGTAGTATCTCTAAATATATAGCAAGTGTGCCACACCTGATGTGGTAACAATATTTAAAGTAAGGACTAATGATAGATTTATAATACTTAAGATAGATTCTGGTGAGAAAAATTGTCAAGCATGACAGGGTGAATCAACTTTCTTAGCTACAGATTTAGCAATTGATTCAATATACTCTGTCCACTTCATGTCAGGTGAAAATATCAGTTTGAGAAAGTGCAATGAGTCACTCTTCTGAAAGTTAGCATCAATTATACTGATAGAAGATAAAAAAAAGTTTTTCAGATTATTAAAAAAGGGCAGTTTAATTTCAGAGGCATTAAAATTAACAAGCCACTCATTGCCCCATTTAATAACAGATTGGAGGTCATTTATGAGAACAGCTGCCAACTTGACCTTATTATATCAATAACTATTAAGATAGGAATAATTGTGTCATAGATACTAAGTTGAGAACTGAAGACATCAGGGAGGTCATTTATGAAAATTAGAAAAATTGTTGGGCCAAGGATAAAACCCTGGGAAGCACCTGCATTTATACAAAAGGTCTAGAAAACAGGCCATTCAATATAACTTTATTTTTGTGAAAGACTGAATCTGTATTTTCTATCCTTCAGATATAACTTTAAAGTTAGTATTTTCATAGGTTTTCCTTAATCATTTCACCCTAAACAAGATGCAAAGGAGGACTTACTAGGAGTGAAAGAAAGAGAGATTGTAATCAAAGAAGAGGATTCAAGGAGAATCATTAAAATGAAGTATATAATCCTTGGAAGAGTGTGCAAACAGGCAAAATGATATAACTTGGGTCTCTTGAGACCAATATAGGCTGATATTTTTCCTGGCAATGAGGTTGACCCAGTTATCAAGAAATGTCTTTGGATTTATTAAGCTGGCAAAGTTTTAAAATGTATGCATTGTATGTGTGAGCTTAAACTTTTCAGATTAGTACAACTGCTTGCTCAGATTAATAGTGAAAAAAGTCTTTGAGCGAATAAAAAATCTTGGTAGAGATCATCCTTCTGTGAACATAAGTATAAGTTTATTTGCTAGATGATTACACTAAGTATATTGGCTGCATGATTCAACTCTTATAACACAAGAATGATGGTCAAAACTATAAACCAATTAAAGATATTGGTAGTGTTTTACCAAAACGACCTCAAAATGTACAAAAATAAGAAATTTTCAGACAAGTTGGTGGCATCATGAAATTTCTTTGAAAGTGCTATGGCATTAATGATATCTTGGATTTTGGTAACATCCCCTGAAAACTTGATGTCAGTGGGACATGCAAATACAACACTTACTATGCTTAACTTAGTATAGCACAAGGTCAAATTAAAAGATATGTTGAAGGATAATTGTATTTTATTAGTCTTTGAAGTGGAGATGATCTGCCTATCTTAAAAACCATTTTTTTTTTTACTTGGGCTTAACCACATGCCAGCCAATGTCTCCAAGAAATATACACCTCCCTCTCACACACACACACACAAACACACAGATATATATATATATATATATATATATGTGGGTAGAACAGGTAGAAAAAGTGTCTTTAAACTAACATATTTCACTTTATTTAGTTTATATATATATATATATATATATATAAGACTGAAATGCTTTCTATTTACTTGTTATACAACTTTCAACGATACCAGTTTCATCAAGCAGTAAGCTATTGTTGGTTTTGCATATTCAGTACTTTTGTTTATGCATTGAGCACATTTTTGAACAACCTTCTGCTAGTTTAATCAGTACCTAATTTACTGTTTATATATATATATCAGAGAGTTACATAAACTTACCTTGCATCTTTTGTAAGGCAATTTTATCTAAATTATTTCTTACTTTCTTTGGAGAACAGTGAGAGATTAATGCAAAATTATAAAATCAAGTAAAACTAACATGGGCTAAAAAATATTTGATTATCTGATAAAAGGTGAAAAATATATTTAAAACTTTTTCCCTCATAATGACCATTACAAAATAAAATGCCAGAAAAATATTTAAAGTTCATTATTCATTTATTTTTTTTCTTCCCTTAATTTAGCCATTCATCAATTATCATCAGAACCAATCTATTTGTTGATTTTGATATTTCTTTCCTCTTAATGACTGTAATTAGGAAATCAGTATTTCTATGAAGTCATATGAACTTTTTAAATATCCAAAGGAAAACAATTAAAAAATGAAAAATAGTGGGATAATATTTTGGCTTATAACATAAAACATAAGTATATTTGCTTATCATAAATATGTTGTGACTGAATTATATTGAAAATAACTCTCAAGATAAAGTAATTGTTAAAAAACTAAAATCAGTTTCATCATTCACTTGAGTTCTCACAAACTCACAGTTATATGTCAGTTGAAATTTATCTTTGATAAGTTTTAAGTTACTGAAATTCATTCAAATAATGACAAAAAGCCACAAATAAAGAGCACCTAGCAAGGATTTAAATGACTACTGCAACAAGAATTATATGTTGCTAAACATTTCAATGTAGCAAAAAATTTTGGATTTTCATAATTTTAGGATATACATATATGTATATATATCAGAACTGTTAGTATGGTAACTGAGCTAAAGTACATACACTGAAACCACTTGGCACAGACTGATTTTGAAATGGTGCATGCACACTGTGTTATAATATTTCACTCACTTATAACAATGCTTGGAAGGAAAGTGCATAGAATGTGATCATCTCACCACATCACAGATGTTCCATAAGTGACAATGGCTTGTGCAGATGTTTTTGTTTAAGTTCAACAATTCCCAAGTTAGACAGCCACCATTTTCCTCAAATCTTGCCTCTTTTCTTTGAAAATAAAATCCCACTCGAAAGGAAAAAGGTATCTAGACATTAAGGAAATCCAAGAGAATGTGACAAGGCAACTTTTTGTAATCTCAAAAAAGGAGTTCCAACAATGCTTCCATCAATGGACGTGATATTTGATAAAGTGCATGGATTTAGAAGGTAGGGGCTATTTGAAAAAAGATTAAATACTGTACTGATATATGTTCTAAATTCTTTTTATAGTATCAGTTCCAATATGTTTTTATCAGACATTTTATATATATATATATATATATATATTGTTTAATTATTTAATTTTTGGTCATAATAAAATTAGACCAGTACACATTTGGTTTAAAAAGTGTTCAATACAATTACATTGTAGAACTTTTGAATATTCTTTATTTGTAAACGAGTTATTGCAAATCGCCTCAAGAGACCATATGTTAGAAAACTAGGTTGCATAATAACTCATTTACAAATGAAGAATATATTTATATATATATGTGTGTGTGTGTGTGTTCTGTTAACTGAATGAATGAAAAGTGAAAAAATAATGTAGTTTTGATTAAAAAAGGGATTAACTTACTAAGGCAAAATGTATAGAAAGGGCACTAATTTCTAAGTTTCTTTGGTAAATTTATGTCCAGGATAGATCATAAGTACAAAAAAACTACTGCTATAACCATATGAGATGTTTAAAAACATAAGTGGTGGAATCAAAGACAAAAGTGGCAAGAAGCTAAATAAAGGTTGGTTAAGTTGAGCATTTTAGCAAGTCAGATGCCTGAAATGCAGAATTTAAATGTAGGTGTCCCTTCATCTTTAGCATTTCTCTCAATATAAAGGGTTGAATATGTGGAACTAAGGAATATAGCACATTTAAACATCTGCTATGAAAATAGCAATAGAATTGCTGTGTATTGTCTGATGGAAAGGGACTGAAAGGTAGAAAATAATTCATTGGCCACAATGCTGGTTTAAAACAGTTAAAGCAGAAAAGTGAGAACTGAGTATCTCAGATGTTCTTAGCCAACTAATTTTTCTCTCCCTAATGAGTTTATCAAGACTAAAAAGTAAGGATTGAGAATCTCCAGGTTCTTAGCCATCTAATCTTTTTTTTATAATGAGTTTTAAATTATAAGAATTGTTTTGATAAATTCATTTTATGTATAGTTTATAGTTTAACCACAACATTCTGAGTTATTCATTTTGCAGCATTGTTTAGATGAAAAATCACTAATGGAGAAAAAGAGGATATAACTAACAGAAAATATGTTCTTTGAACATTTATTTATCTATTAACTCTTTCTTTCTGTTGTATCACCGAGGTGGATATGATACACAAGGAAAGTGTGCTGCAATATTATTTGACACAATATCTGGTGCTAAATGGATATATACAGAACAGTACAATAGTTACAATGACCGACAAAACAGAATTTACAACACAGATAGGAGGGGGTTGGATTGCAATAGTCGCCGAAGTAATCAGTCTGAACATTAGTCAAATGACACTTGAATATTATGCCTCAAATACTACTATTCTTTACTTAAATAGACCATTTCTGAGAGTGCTGCAGAGGTGTCAGCCACTCTACAACACTTTCAAATATACTCTGCAAATTTAATTAAAAAAAACTTCTTTGATAATGGCTAATGAACCAATAGAACATTTGGACATTTTTACACATTTTATGTCCAGAAAAGAAAATACTAATATGAATGCAAGAAAAATATTAAAAAAAAATTAAATGCAGTACCTTGTCTGCAATTTTTAATGAAACTTGTATAAAAGAAGGATGGCTACCCAAATATACAAATATGTAAGCACAAGAACAACAACAAGGTGTTGGCGAGGATGCAAATAAGAAGAAAATTTATTCATTCTGAGGTTCATGGGACACGTAATGAGGAAGGTGGGTTTAGAGAATCTGATACTCACAGGATGGGTAGAGGGACTGAAAGACAGGGGAAAGCAACATGGAACATATTTGGTGAACTTGAGCAAGTAGATGGCAAAGCAGTGTTTGGAAGAGATACCAAGAAGAAAAAGTATTAAAAGCAACAAAGAATAGGGGCAAGTGGAAATCTATGATCATCTGCATCCTGAAGGGATATGGCACATAAAGAAGATGTATGTAAGCATGATGTACTTGTTTATTAAACTACATATTCAGAGTCATTAATTATCTTTGAAATTAAATTTCGTTTGCACACATTATTTGGACAATTCAGTTCATTCAATGTATAGTTTGTGGTATAACCAAAACACTTTCATTGATTCATTCTACTGCATTATTCAAAATAAAAATCAAACCAGTGGTAATA
Source organism: Ascarosepion bandense (assembly GCA_037127315.1). Lineage (NCBI taxonomy): Eukaryota > Metazoa > Mollusca > Cephalopoda > Sepiida > Sepiidae > Ascarosepion > Ascarosepion bandense. The sequence continues at coordinate 2,101,626 of JBBBDQ010001271.1, forward strand.
AAAAGTGTATGAATTAAAATCACATTTGTTAGTGGTGTGGTTATGAAAGAAATCATCTGATTTGTTTGTGTTGCTTGGAAAATACTAATTTGGTTGCTATATTAAATGTCTATAAAAATGGCACTTTACATTACAGATTTTCTACATGACGAAAGCTGAAAACGAACTTACTTTTTTTTAACTAAATGTTTGTCCTATAAAAATCTAAGAGCCAATCAAAGTAGAGATTTATTAAATTGAGATTGTTGTCTGGATTTAAGTTAGTGCAAATTTTGCAGATACATTGGATAGTTGACCCTAGACTTGCAGAAATTAAAGTAGTTATGATCAGGGAATCATCCTCTGGGTAGTCTGAACAACAACAAAAAAATTAGTTCATGTTTGAACATTTTCTGGAATGATAATGATTTTTTCTAAAAATGTTAGTGTTTTTAATTATTTTCAGATTCAGTCAATTGTTGGTAAATTTACTTAATGATTAATATGAATAAAGCAAACCATGCCAATTTTATTTCGCCATCATGATAGCAGAAAAAACATTTTTGTCTTGATTTGACTTTCAATCTTTCATAGCAATTGAATTTGCCTTCATTTAACTTTAATTGATAAACTCAATGCAAAACTAAAATCACCATTTCAAGCAGCTGCTGTCATTGCCATTCTTTTCAGGGTTTTCTTTATTTTATTGGACATCCTCACATCTTTCTTTCATCTTTTTATTTTATTCGCAAACTACCTTTTTGTTATTCTTTCTTTTCATTTTCTTTTAAAATCTATGACTTTCACAGTTTCCTTGACATATTTCATATTCTTTTTTTCTTGTTTTCTCTTGACTTTTTTATTTTAGTTTTGTCTACCTAATTTTTTCTTTTTTACTTTTATTTGATAATTCATTTTTAATCTTGTCCTTTTTATATTCCATCCTTTTCTTATTTGCTTTTTCTTGCATCCTTTTTGTTCCATTTTTATTGACTTTCATTTGTTGGGTTTCAGCTTATACAAGCAATGCTTTTATTTTCTTTCATTACTTATTTCATTATTCCCTTCTTTTTATTTCATTATTCCCTTCTTTTTATTTCTTATAATCATCTCACCCCAAGCAAGGCAGAACTGCCACTGATGCACAGGGGGTTACATAATAGGAGAGTGAAAAGAGAGAAGAACAGATCACAGTAGATGTCGGAGAATGGGTAAAAGAAGAATGGGTACATTAGTGTAAAGAAAGCTGCATGAGAGCAAAGTGTAAAGTGAGAAGAAGGATGGGAATTAAGGAGATAAGAGATGACAGCTGAGATTGTAGCTATCAAGGGGGAAAAAAAACAGAAGGAAGTTCGACAAGTGGGAAGTGTGAGAAAAGAAGCTGAAGAGTAGAAGTTGTGATTACACTTGATTGTTTCCACATTAAAATGTGGGACCTTGTTGCCAGTCTAGTAGCTCGAGTAAATTCGCTTAAGTGGGGCACCAAAGAGCTAAGCTCATCAAAGCAGAATCTGTCAAAGTATTTGTAGAGGAGATAGTGGAATGCCACATCTTGTTGATGAGAGAGAGACTGGAGTCGGGTTGCCAGATCAGGATCAGCTACATTGCAGATTCTTCTCTGGATCTTGTCAAGAACTCCAAGGTGTCACATTCAATCTTTCTTTATCCATTCTATTTTCTTCATTATCCATTCTTTCTTTTTCTTTCTTTACTAACATTTTCTTTTACTCCTTATCTATTCATTCTAAATTTTATTTACCACTTTTATTTCATACTGCTTCTATACTTCCATTATTTTCTCAATTTTTTTATTCCTTTATTTTTAGTTTTTTTCTTTGATATTTTCAATTCATGCCTTTTCTTACAACACACTTTCTTTTTGTCTTTATTCATTAACATTAATAAATCAGCATTATTTACTGCTTTAAGTAACAAATTTTAAAAATTCAAAATTCAAAAACTCAGAAATCAAACTGTCAAATTTGTCATAATTATATAAAAAATAACTATTATTCATGTAAAATTTGTAAAGAACTAAATCCATAAACTTTTTCAATTTAATAAAGTAGAATACAAAAATGTGATGGTTATAGAAAAAAGTTCTTTGATACAAAGCTTGAAAAAGATAAAAAACTTGATCCTCTCCACCATAAAGAATATGGACCTGAGTGTATTCCTGTTATTGTCATTAAAAAGTGTCCCCTGAAATGGTTCCTGTACTCTGTAAAGTATATAAGCACCTCACCACCTCTTGCTTTCCTGCCAGCAGGAACTCCTCATCTGTTGTTCCAGTTTTTAAGAACTCAGTTGAGCTGTATGACCTTTCCAACTATCACCCTGATAGCTTTCTAGCTCTTTTTGGAAAACTCCTAGGGATCTAATCATTGCTGAAATGGTTATGCATCTCACATCACAAAGCCATTTTTCAGATAAACAATATGACTTTTGTTTATTCAGATCAAATGCTTATATACTGAAAATAATTTCAGAAAGCATCTATAAAAGTCTAGGTGAGAATGGTGAAGCTATAGCTTTAGACATCTCAAAAGCTTTCGACAGGATTCAAGTTTGCAAGATTCTCTACAAGCAAAAAAGTTATGGTGACTCTGGAAATATTTTTGAACTAATCCAGACTTACCTACTGAATTTTGGAATAAAAGTAATCTGAGTGACTACTCTTTAAGTTCCTTTCATAGTAATGCTGCTGATCCCCAAGCCTGCATCATTAGTCCTACTTTGTTTTTGATTTTCATTAATGACCCCTCCCAATGACATCAGCTCTCAACTTTGTATCTACACTGATGGCACAACCATTTACTCCCATCTTAATAGTAAGTCTGATCAGTTTGTTAAGGTGATAAGGTTAGTTGATATCCAAAATAACCTTCAATCTGTTGTTAATTAGGGCAAAGAATAGCTTGTTGATTTTAATGACTCCAAAATTAAACTGCTTTCTATTAATCATCTGAGAGAACCCTCTCTGCCTCCCATCAGCATTGCTGATGCTGACCCTCAATAGAGTAACTCCCTGTACATTGTTGAATTTATGCTCTCAGCTGACAAAATAGAAAGACAGTATTGAATCTACTGATAGATCAGCTGCTAGGATGGGTGGTTCACTGTGTCCTGCTACATGATCTTTCACTCCAGAGTCTACCTTTACTATCTATATGTCTACTATTTGTCCATGCTTAGAATATTGCTGCCACATATAGTTTAGTTCTCCTGCTATTTATTTAGAGCTTCTTGATAAAATCTGAAGAAGAATCCAAAATATTATTGACCCTAATTTTGCATCTCAGCTTCAGTCATTTTCTATTGTCATAGGATTGCCTTCTTTTGCCTTTTTTATTAATATTTTTGTAGAATTAAAAACATAATACTCACCCTCACAAGGAATTTTTAACTAGCGGCTAGTTGGCAGATAGGTGATTGAGTTGTAACTTAATACAGACATTGTACTTGAAGAGTTTATGGCTGAATGAGGGACATTTATCACAGCATTCACACCAAAGTCAGCAGCCAATCAGAATCCAGAGAATAAGCTTGCCCAAGTAGCAGCATGAAACACTGCACTCTTTTATATAAACCACCCACCAACTGGTCAAAATGAATGGTAAAGTCTATTTACATATGAGGCTGCTTGGCCCGGCAGCCTGGATCAAAGTGTAGTATCTATTCTCAGATACTCACTTCCTGTCTACTGGCTGGGTTTGAAAATAATAACCAGCTAAGACTAGCTTTTGACCATCTTTGATAAGCAATGACCAGCTAAGACCAACTTTGGACCCAGTTACCGCATAAGTGAGGGCTGGGTAATCTTTGACCAGTGGCCTGAGCGTGCACACTCAGTTTCCCCACTTTAAAAACTAATCTTGTGTCACAATCTCACTCCAGTGGGGGAGTAGGGTAAATCAAAAGTCTATTTGCATACAGCAAAGGACTGATCTGTTTGTTTAACCAAACTCTATAATTTTTATGGTAAATGTTATAAAGTCTAGACTATTTGAATTAAAGTGCAGAACTAGACTGGTGATGAAGTCTCACAAATTTACAATTGAACTAAATTCTATGCTAAAAGTTTCTTTTCCCACACTTCAAAAAATTTGAATTTTGTGACAATCATTATCTACTATCCACCTGATTACTCTTTCTCTGTTCTTGTTCCCTAGCAATTGTTCCTATTTTTAATTCTTCTACACCCTGTTGCTACTTGTGTCTCAGTGGTTTTACTGCCTTGCTTGGGATGAACTCAAATAATTATATATAACTCATAATGATAATATAATAGCTATATTGAATTATATATATATATATATATATATATAAATGATTTCTGCAACCTAGGTTTCAAAAGATATATATATATATATATATAAACTAATATAGTTAATGAATGGCTTTTAGTGTAGGACTATTCAAAATACTTAACTGATTAATACTTCTTCTATGCACTATATCTCTAAGGTACATTGCCAATCATGGCTTTCAACCAATTCCTATCCTTCAAAGATTTTAATAAATTCTATTTGTCCACCATCCATTGATACAAACCTGCTATGTATGTCATGCATTATTTTTTGTCTCGTTTGCCTTCAATCTCTCTTGTGAGTATTAAATTTTCCAAGCCATATTTCTTCATTAAGTGTCTTAGAAAATACAACTTTCCTTTTATGCTAAGTATAAGCATTTTTTTATTTCCATTTTCTTTAAAACTTTGTTATTGCTACTTAGTGTGTCTCCAAAATCAGACAATTGTCATTAATGAGTTATAGAAAGAAATCTATAATTAATACCTTTTTAAAAAAATCTCCTACTGAAGTTAGCAAAAAAAAAGTGAGAAGAAAGGATGAAACAAACAACAATGAGACAGAATGAATGATTGTTAGCAGAAGGATAAACCCAAAATGGAAATTACAAATAAAAGATACCAAAATCAAACAAGCACATAAAATTAAATATCTGGAAGTGTCATAACAGAGGACAGAAAATGTGACAATGAAATCTGAAGATGCATTTGGATAGCCAAATATGCATTCCCAAAGCTAAGCAAAACATTAAGAAATAGAAAAAACTTCATTAGAAACAACACAAAAATTAATGAACTGTTACATCATAACTGTCCTACTGTATGACAGTGAAAGCTGGACAATTTCCTCAAAGAAACTTGAAGCAACAGAAATGTGATTCTACAAAAAGATTATGAGGTTACTATGAACCACCAAACATGTGAACAACAATAAGGTTTTAAAGAAAATGGAAACAAAAATGAAACATATTTAAATTCAAGAACAAAGTTTTGAAATCTCTGGAACATATAATGAGGAAAGTAGGCTTGAAAAAATTGTTACTCACAGGATGGGTTAAGGGAAAGAGAGACAGTGGAAAACAATGCATAACATATTTGACAAGCTTGAGAAAATAGATGTCAAAACAGGGTTTGGAAATGTTATGTTCTCTAACAAAAAGTAAGATCATACTCTGCTTTGATAAATGGAAGTGATCTTCGGGAGTTCCATTCTTGAAATGACAAAATGTGTCGCTGTGCAGGGGGATCCATGCATTGTTCTGTCTACTTGATCACTGAGGCATGACCACCAAATCAATTTAGCAGCCAATCTCAAAATCTCCTACGGGACAAAAAGGACTGTTCGTTGAGCCATTCTGAAGACATAAAAAGGGGAAGAAATGGCAATCAGGCAGTCTTCCTCCCTCACCCGCTAAGGGAAATTCATGCTGCTACTATCAACAGATTTTCAACGCCCTACCACAATGCCTCAAATTTAAGTTAAGTGTATCGTTCTGTTGTTTATATTACTATATAATCACTTGTATGAACCCCTTGAACTGCGTTCTGTTGTTATATTGCTGTAATCTATAATCACTTGTATGAACCCTTGAATTGCTTTTGTCTTCCACTTTATTACTGCCTTCATCGTTCAAAAACACCAAGGAGAAATGAATATTTTATGTGTATATTTCTTGCAAAGAATTGTCATTATTCTTCATTGTCGACTTGTCTGAATCTGTTTTGCAACCATACGTATTTTATTCTGTTTTGATATATAAAAGAAATAACAAAAAGGCAGGATTTATTTAGAACTGCAAGGGACAGAAAATTGTGGAGAGCTATGATCGCCTACACGGCACAAGAAGAGAGAAGAGAAATATTCTTCAAATCACTGCCTGAATGGAACTTTTTTCTCAAAAAATAGCTAAATTTTGTTTTTCATTTTTTTATTTGAAAATTTATTAGAAAAGCTCCTCTTAGCATTCGTTATCCTCTTTATTATAATAAAGGCCACTGTGCATTTATTTGTGTATATCAAAGAACAAAATACACACCACTTACTTGCTACCTAGGTTTTGACCACACCGATCTTCTCAGCCAAAGTAGTATCCTGTATGCCAACACACTTCCTGAGATACACAATAGCCGAAACTTTGATAGAAGAGGAGAGGACTTCTTTATGTCCATGTCTGCTGAAAAGAAGGGGGACCATCTCATGCCCACAACCACTGGAACTACCACTAAAGAAAAGAGATGTGAAGTGGAGGGAAACACACAAGCACCCTCAGCCAGGCTTGTACAGGTTTAGGACATACTTTTAACATGCCTGCATCCTACCATTACTTCAGAACTCTCATTCAATGAATTTTTCTGGTCTAGGTATGTAACTATAGCCAGTTTCTTCTCCAGGCACAACCTGTAAACCTTGTCACCAACACTGTAAGGCCTGACTCTCCTAAGTATACCTCATTTTATGTTAGGGCTTCTATTGTTTTTTTTTCTTCACTTCACACACGTGGCTGGCAAGTCTGTACAATTCCTGTGCCTTTCTAAATTGAATGAAGACTTATGATTATACCATCACTGTTTAAAACTCTCTTCAGTGCACCCCACATAAACCATTTTTATGCTCATTAGAATTTTCTACCTCAGATTTATATACTACTTCTTCTGTTTTACAAGTACCATTTAGCGGGCATTTAGCCTTGTCCTTGCAGTCACAAGTGTTATTATCATTTTGCATGTTACCCTTTAAGTTCTTGACATTTTGTTTCTTTACAGTTTTATCCAAGTTACTGGTAGAGCTGTAACTTAATTTCACAGTACTTTTATGAAAGGTCTTTTTATGAAATTCAGAGAACTTGGGAAAGTGTTTGTTCAATATTTAAAAAAATACATTCTGTATATTAGTTTTCACCTCCAAATTAAAAGTGAAGAGTTGAACTAAATAATATTTCTAGACCTATCATTGCTTCTCACTTACTGTTTCATTAGAGATTTAAATACTAAACTCAGTTTGTGCCCTCTCCTCTTTTAATACCAATTCATATTCTTTTTTCCCTTTAAATACCTCTTTTGAAGAGGAATTATTAGATAAGCTGTACTCAATACTTTTAGGGATGTGCTTAATCATGCTCACAGGGTGATTGGACATGGTATTCATGCACCTTAGTTTAATATTGGGCTTCATGTATGAGGAGACTGTATTGATATGCAGATCAAATTCCACATCCAAGTATTGTGCTACCTTTCTATTCCTTTCAACATCAATGTCAAACCTGATGCTCTCAAAGAGCCTGAAAGTGTCTTCTTGATCTTTCAGCTCTTCTATTATAAGGCAGTGCTATAAGTCTGTCATCTCAGGTTCAACCTGTGGTCCTCAATATGTACAATTTCATTTACCTTACTCAACACATATATGCCCATTAAGTCAGAAACCTCAGCACCATTAACAAACCCCCATGGGACATCACAACAACACTATCTTTCTCACCCTTATGTTATAGTAAGCATTCATTAGATAAATTCATTTTCAAGAAAGGATGATAAATAATCCCATCATATTATGAAAACTATAGTCTATCATTTGTTAAACTTTGTTAAATTGTCAATAAAATTGATCTGTTCATACTGTAGGAGTTACTGATACAAAACAAAAATAAAATTTCAGTAAAAATTCAAATTTTGCCTTGTCTGTTGCATTCACTTTTCCACAAAAGTTCATTTCTTCTATCTACAGATAAAGGGTAAATAGCAGGATAGGTTAGCATCATTAGACTTGAATTGCAGCATATATAGAGGGACTATTATAGTTCTAAAACTTTAGTAGGGGCAATTGAAAAAAAAAACTCCATTATTTCTCTGAATATGTCATGGAAATTTATAGATAATAATGAAATAGATTGTGTAGAGAGCCATGATTGCCTACACTATGAAGAACCATGACATAAAAAAATACTCAGTAATATTTTTGTTCACAACTTTAACATTATTCAAAATAATTCATAGACTCCATCAAGATATTTTGTGTATTTTTGTTATTAAAATTGTTGCTATGTTAAAAAATTGTTATTTGAAGCACGATGATAAATTTTTTCTATTATTCAGTGAATTATTCAGTCTAGTAACTTCATGTTTGTTGCTTTGATCATTAAAATAAAAGCACCAGATGAATGTTAGTTGCTTATATCAGTGAAAAGATGGCGACTGCAAGTAATTGAAAATTACTGGGGCTGGTAAATAAAGGAAGGAGTCTATAAGCTGAGTATTCAAAACAATACATATGAAGATGCTAATTTTAATGATTCAAACAAAACTGACTAAAATGAAATTTTGAAAAGTTCTTGGTTCTCAAATCTGGCCAAATGCCCAAGCACCACTCTTAGCTTATCAATCCCAGTGGAGCATAGGCAATCAACGAGCCCCTTGTCATAGCACTCTGTTCTGGGCTTGTTCATTGTCATTAAAGCTTCTGTAACTTGTATTTTTCTTTTGTTACAGATAGGGGTGTTAACCTTAAACAAACCCCTTTATCCTTTATCCTCTAGGCTGGTTTTGAGTTCAGAATTTTTCCTTCTCCTAGACTGGTTGTAAGTAAATGTCATGAACCTGACTGGAATTCAAACTTGGCTCTCTGGTTCCTCAAGATGAGCTGCTATCCATTATTCCACCATGCCTCCAATCCCCAAGCATCTGATTTCATGATTTATTTTTTTCAAAAGGGCTTTTTGGTCAGTCTAAGAACATTTCAGCATGCCATTACACAATAAAAATGTGTTACTGAAAACTCATTTGGAAAAAATGTCAAAGCAAAAATTTTATGTATTTGTTTCTTGAAAATTTGTATTCACATTTTGTTTAAAATCTTTCTAAGATTTAAGTATTGATATATATTTATATACCTGACTGTATATGCTGAGAGGAGTTGTTTAGAATTTGTATAGGTATATGGCACAGGCAAGTTGCTTATATGACAGTTGTAGTGATGAGTAGTTGATCAATCATGGCTAACCTGATTACAATGTAAGTCACCATTCCATTGTTTCAAATTAAGTAGATAGCTTAATTTGAAACAGTGGTATGTTGATTAAACATTGTTTTATATTTATAAAAAGAGGCTGAATTTTTAAAAAAATCATCAGGGTTCTATGGAAATACAACAAGAATTATCAACATAAATTTTCTTCAGATACAGATAAAATAATTCCAATAAATGGAACAAGATAGATGAAAATTCATGCATGATTATTGTACTAAATAAAATAAAACTGTAATGTAAGAGATTTTTGTTTCATTCTTTGACATTTTTGCTTTTATGTTTTTTTCAGTTGATTCTTTTTAATACTTTTTCTTCTGAGTTCATTTCCTTTTTTTCTTCAAATTTTCATATTTTATTCACTCTTTACTGCTTTAAATTCTTTTCAGTGTTCATTTTCTATATCTTTCCTCCTTTCTAGAGAAGCATTTTTTAAATCTGATTTTCCTTTACCCTCTAAATTTTTTTCTTTACACTAACAATATTTTCTCATGATACACAAGTGCACATGTCTGGGCATATTATGATATGCAGATGATCACAATACATAAAGACACAGGACTACAGAATTTATATAAAAAAAAAGAAATTAAAATTCTAATCTTTTGAATAATCAATAATTATAAACTGTTATTGGCAAGTTGTAAAAAATAAAATAAAAGAATAAGCCTGTTAAATGTCCTAAAAAGGAAATTTCCATGACAAGATTGAACTAATTTGTCCACAAGAAAACCTTCTGTTGACCAGTTGGAACAATTTTTTTTGATTATGTTAAGCTTGCTTACAGCAATTTTTATGTCAAACATAACAGTTTTCTTTTTCTAGATCAGATTCATTTTAACTGACAGATATCAATATCAGATTTGAAATCAATAAGCACCCTTGTGTGTCTAACACATTGGTTTTGGTGAGTAAGTACATCTCAATTGACAGTTGGCTGTCCTAATCAATTCAATCCTTAATGGGTGCTCAGATTTCGGTTTCTTATATCGAACCTGGTAAATGACCGAAGAATTTTTCATGGAGAAATGTTGCGCGAGCTAAATAAAAGAAATCAAAACAAGTTATTATATTTGTGAGTTCTATCCTGAATGAATGGCCTTTTGATAATGGAATTGGTTTAACTATTCTCAGGGTATTCACTAGTATGGCCTCATTATCAAATATCAGTAGGTGCTTCATGATCATGAGACCCATCAACCATTAAGATCATAGGAGCACCACATGTACTGTAGCTGTAAGAGCAAAGGTGGGTATTGAGCAAGATAGCCTACTGAAGCTCACCCCTCTCCAGATGAGTTTGCATTCCAAGTTTTCCTTCTCCTAGACTAGTTTTCAACCAAGGCTATAATACCGAGTCTGTTTTGCTATTTACTCATAGCCAGGGAGAGAAGAGATAAATTCATACCTTTTCCAAATGTAGTAGTACATAAATGAATATAATGAACTCAACTCTAAATCAAACTCAGTTCTTCTATTCTTAAATCTGAGCTGCTATCATTTACTTCACCATGTCTTTTGTTTGTACTTACTGTAAATAAATGATATCACTCAATAAGCAACTTTGATAATTCAAGGGGCTTAAATATCCACAGAGCATTCACTCATAATAGCTTCAAGACTAAGCTAAACTTCACAATTATCAGTACAGTCTGACCTCTTTAATATGTCATTCCATAGTCCAGCAACTCCCATGGTCTGGCAGTTTTTTGAATCAGCCACTGTTAGTTCATTTAGTGACTAGGAGAGTAGCACAACATGTTCTTTACAAATTTCCACAGCAACTGACAGCAGAAGATTTTTTTTAATAATTGTTTCACCCTAAGCTGTGCAGGAGATTACAGAAGAAAGTGAAGAGAAAGAGGAACAGGTTACAGAGGGTATCAGAGAATGGTTAAGAGAAGGATGGAAATACTAATGTAAAAAGAGCTGTGTGAAAGTAGAGTAGAAAGGGAGATGAGCATGATACAGGGGGTATCAAGAAAAAGGTGGGAGTCAAGGAGATAAGAGATGGCAATTGATGTTGCATTTAAACTCTTGGAAATTACAGTTATCAAAGAAGCAAATATGCAGAAAGGAGTTCCACAGATGGAAAATGCAAGAAAAGAAGCAAATAGAGTAGAAGTTACAGTTACATTTGATTGTTTTCACAGTAAAAGGGTGGGATCTAGTTGTCAGTCTAGTAGCATGAGTAAATTCATGCAGAAGGGACATTAAGAAGTTAAGCTCGTCAAAACAGAAGTCATAAAAATATTTGTAGAAGAGACAGAGGGAAGTCACGTCTCGTCGATGAGAAAGTGACTGGAGTCAACCTGCCAGGTCAGGATCGATTGCATTGCAGATTTTCCTTTGGATTTTGTCAAGAACCCCAAGATGCTTGACCAGATGTAGCAGCTGTATTCAATGCATGGACAGATTTGTGTAAGATGGATTCAGATGAGAACAACTTTTTGGACAGACACAGTGACCCAACGTTCCTAGCAGTAGATTTAGCTATTGATTCAATGTAGTCGTTTCACTTGAGTGTTTTGTTGATATGATATGTTTGTTTGTTTGTTTGTTCCTGTTTCACGGCCTATCAACATCTAAAGGGTCATTTAAGGCCAGAAATGTATTTTTATTTTAAATCACAGTTGTTAGTAACATTTTTCATTCAAAAAAGTTTTGTTGGGAATATTTTTCATTCAAAAAAGTTTTGTTGATAAATACTTTCAAAGCATTTTGACCCTGGTTTGGGGGTTAACTATTTACCAATAGCTGGGGACACTAACAGGTGCTACCACCCTGGGTCAGGGTGGACCTGGGAACAACAGCAATTAAGAGGTGGTTCCACGCTCCTCACAACACCCCAATCAGAAGCCTTGCTGTCAGATGCAGTTTACAGTCATACCCAGGACCAGTTTTGTTGATATGGTCTTGCTGATTTCTTATATACACCCATATATTTACCCCTTCAAGATGTCACCCAAGCAAGCAGGACATGTAGATAATAATGCTAGAGATAAAAAAACATGTAAGCATAAATCTTTATATACACTTGAAAAGGTAGTGCCACTGAAGAAACAAGAGAAAGGAATGTCTGTAACACATCACTCAATGAAGACCAGGCATAACTAATAACTTTTAGGCAAAATTTGACTTTATTCATCAACATAGTCTCCTTCTAGGGTGATACACTGATTCCAAAGCTTCTCTAACAATCTGATATTTTTTTTGTAGAATGGTTTGGCCTCAAAATACACTTCCATTTCCAATATCACTTCTTCACTGGAACCAAACCTCTTTCCCTGGAGCATTCTTTTGGGTTCTGCAAACAGCCAGTAATAACTGGCGGTCAGGTCTGTAGAAAAGGGTGGATGTGGAAGCAATTTGAGGTAGAATTCATGTAGTTTTGCCAATGTTGCGATCGGCTTGTGATATAATGTGTTGTCTTCTTCATTTGTGGCTGTTTTCTTCCTTCAAGCACACCAATAATGCTATATAATATTTGCTATTGATGGTTCTTCCTTTCTCAAGGTAATCAATGAGAAAAATATCTTGCACGTTCCAAAATATGAAGGCCTAAACTTACCAGCTGATGTTTGCGTCTTTGGTCATTTTGGACAACTTTAACCTTTTGCTGTTCACTCAGCTTACTACAGATTTGACTCTGAAGTCAATTAGTGAATCCATGTATCATCCATTGTCACATATTTATGCAAAAACTCCTTCTTGTTGCATTGAAATAGTTGCAGAGAAAGCTCTGAATTGCTGACATATTGTTTTTGTTCAACTGTGAGCAAACATGGCACACAGCTTTCCCATTGACAAATTGCACAAATGTTTATGCAAAATAGTAATTACACTGCCTTCTGATGTGTTCAACAACTCTGCTATCTCACACAACTTCAATTTACGATTGGCCAAAATGAGTTTGTGGATTTTTTTTGTGTTTTTCAGAACAACTGCTGATTTGAGGCAACTTAAGCGTTCAGCATCATTTGTATCTGTACAGCCATGTTTGAAGTCAATATACCACCTCTTAACCATTGTTTTCAATGAAGCAGAGTTCAAATAACACTTATCAAACCATTGCTTTGCTTGAACAGTAATTTTCCCATCAGAAAGTAATGCTTTATGAACACATGAAATTCAAATTTTTCCATTGTTTTGAAAATTTGCAGCAGTAGCTTCACTTAAATAACTGTAATTTGTAAACTAATAATCCAATTGGGCCCAAATTTTGTCACATGCCATTTGAAGATTAGTACTTTATAAAAATTAAATGGAATTTGTTTTAGTGGTGTGATCTATATGTCAGGCACAGGACTTATTGAGTGATGTGTTAAAGACATTGGATCATTCATTGCCTATGACTTAAAAAAAACAAAAGGAGCAGATTTTGAAATTTTTAAAGTTTTAAATGTCAGAAAATATTGAAAGGTGGCATATGTGGAATTAGCTGGTAAGTCTATGTTTACATAGGGTTTTGCTTTAGGGGCAATTTCTGTCATCAGGCAGTTGACCTGGTGCCAAGTGTTCTAGATTAATGAGATTAGATTGGATGTGCCTATTGCAGGGTAAACAATACTTATCAAATCAAGAGACTATTTTGAAAATCAAACAGATTTCAGCATTAACTAATATTGACTTGTGTCAGGCTAAGCCAATCATAAGAACTATCAATATGAGCATATTATAAAGGATAACTAGTGACTACATTAGGTCATTTAAATTATAGAATAGGTTTAAATCTCCACTGAACTTTCACTTGTATAAGCTATGTGTCAGAATGTTAATCATAGCAAATATGATTATGTACCTACTGTAGAGTAGGGTATATAACATATCAATGTGCAATTTTGATAATTTTCTTCTGTATGTCATGTCACTTCTGGACCTTGGGGATCATGGCACTTTACAATTTCCTAAAGCTATTGTAGCTTTGATAATGGAATAGATTTAATAATACATTTTGTCTTTTTGTTACATCTCATAAACCTTTGTTTGTAGGTAGGTGATGTATTGTTTTCCTCTGTCCATCTTCATTATATTCTGCAAGTAAAATTTTCTAAGCCCTCTTTTCTCATTATGTGACCTATAAATTTCAACTATCTTTTTCTGATGTTAAGTATGACTCATTTGTGTTTCATTTTTCTCTAAAACTTTACTTTGTTGTTCACATGTTGGGTTCATGATATTCTCAGTATCCTTCTGTAGAGCTACATTTCTGTTGCTTCAAGTCTCTTGCTCAGCACCCATTGCCATATACAAGGACTGGTTTTACACAACAGTACAGTAGTCTTTTCTTTGTTTTAAAAATTTTTTTCTGTTTTTTAATACTTAGGTTTTAAAAGGCATCTTTCACTATGCTAATGAACTTTCTTTTTTTTGCTAATGAATTTTAGTGTCACATTTTCTATTCTCTGCTAAATTACTTGCCAGATATTTATATCATTGTAATTGTCTGATTTGGGTAGTTTCTATTTTTAATTTGAAAGTTGGCCTCTTCATTTTGCAAACAACCATTCATTCTGTCATCTTACAATGGGTGTTTAGTCCTTTCTTGCTTTCTTTTACTACCTTCTGTAGGAGTTCTTGTAGTTTCCTTTCTTTGTTGGCTATCAATGCTATGCATAACTCATGTTGTTAAGATTGTGACTGCCATGAACTAATTCTCTTTGATGTCCCTCATTGTATAGTTTGAATAAATTCACTGAGAAATCATATACTTCTCTTACATCCCCTTTTATTTTCATATATTTACTGAATTCACAATCTGTATGCCATCAATTTGCTCTCATGTAGGTTCTGGATTATTCATATATATCCTTCCCAAATATGTCATATGGCATTTCCAACAGTTCTTTGTGATGTACTTTGTCAAATGATTTTGCATAATTGTGATGCACAAAACTATTCACTCATATGGTCTTATGTCAGACTAAGCCAATATTAGCAATTATTAGTATATCCCTAATGCAAAATACAGAATAGCTAGTAAATCAATTAAGCTATTTTAATAATGTAATAGGTTTAAATATTTACTGCGCATTAAATATTATGGATCTGTGTCAGACTAAGCTTTTCATTAATACTAATTTTCATTCAGTAGATGAGTTGAGAGCCACCGACAGTAGAAGTTTATAGTTAAAATATAATGCTGAATGAGTTGTGTGATATGAATAAAAGAGAAAATGCTAGTAAGTAATGATTATGAGGATGAGAATATATTTTACTGTTGACTTGAAGATTTAAGCATTCAATTAAGCATCCACAAAATGGCACTTTTTTATTTGGAATACAATGATGATTTGACTTTCTTAAAATAATAACAGGTATGAATGTTTTGTCTCTAAGAATCTTGTTAGTTATTTAAATTTCAGCAACTCTAATTTTATTAAATACCAGTATGTTCTCACTGCCAATACTAGATTAGCAACTAGGTCCCACCCTTTTACAGTTAAACAAATAAGATGTAACCGTAAATTCTACTCCAACAGCTTCTTTTCTCGCGCTTCCCGCCTGTGGAACTCCCTTCCACAAGTCTGCTTTCCTGACAGCTACAATCTCCAGGTGTTTAAATGTAGGGTCAATAGACACCTCCTATCACACTAACTCCCAACTATTCTCAGAACACTCTCATCTACCCAACCCTCATTCTCAGTATCCTTACCCGCTATCACCCACCCTCTGACATTTCCTATATTTAATCATCCTTTCTCCACTTTATGTAGCCCCCTGCGCAGTAGTGGCAGTGACATGCCTTGCTTGGGGTGAAACGCTTATAAAAAAAATAAAAATAAAAATAAAGGCTCACTAACAACTCTATTAAGTCATTTGGATAGTGGAATGTGTTTAAATATTTACTGGGTATTCACTTATGAACTTGTATTAAACTAAGCTAAACTTAGTAATTATCACTATACATCTACTGTAGGTGTATTATGATAATTACATTAAAATGCCAATGAAATCAATTAGTCCATTTTAATAATGGAATGGACTTAAATATTCAATGTTTTTAAGAGTACAGAATAATCTCAGTCAAAGAAATATCAATAAGTAAGCTTAAAAATATTTATTTTAGAATTGCTTTACACATAGATGTGTATGCATATATGCAAAAATCTTAATTCATGTAACCCATCATTTAACAAGTCCCAAGCCTTATTATTGATTATTAGTTTAAAAATTACAGTTATTTTAGTGTAGCTAATGTTGCAAATTTTCAAAACAAGGGAAAAATCTGAATTTTGTGTGTTGATAAAGCATTGCTTCCTGATCAGAAAAATACTGTTCAAGCAAAGCAATAGCTTGATAAGTGTTATTCAGACTTTGCTCAACTGAAAACAACGGTTAAGAGGTGGTAGGCTGACTTTAAATGCTGTTGTACAGACACAAATGATGCTGAATGCTCAGGTTGCCCCAAATCAGCAGTTGTTCCGTAAAACACCAAAGAATCCACAAACTCAATTTGGCCAATTGTAAACTGAAGTTGCATATGATAGCAGAGGAGTTGAACATATCAAAAGGCAGTGTATTCATCATTTTGCATGAAAATTTATCAATGAGAAAGCCGTGTTCAAAGTTAGTGCCGTGTTTGCTCACAGTTAATCAAGAACAACAACGTGTTGACAATTCAGAGTGTTGTTTGCAATTGTTTCAATGCAACAAGAAAGAGATTTTGCATAAATATATGACAATGGATAATACATGGATCTACCACTTAAATTTGGAGTCAAATTGACAGTCAGCTGAGTGGACAGCTGCAGGTGAAAGCCATCGAAAGCAACCAAAGATGCAAACATCAGCTGGCAAGTTTTGGCCTTCATAATTTGGAACATGCAAGATATTTTGCTCATCAATTACCTTGAGAAAGGAAGAACCATCAATAGCAAATATTATATAGCATTATTGGTGTATTTAAAGGAAGAAATCATTAAAAAATGAACATAAATAAAGAATAAAAATGTGATCTTGCACTAAGACAACACACCATGTCACTAGTCGATCTCAACAATGGCAAAACTACATGAATTGGACTTAAAATTGCTTCCTCATCAACTCTATACTCCAGATCTGGACCCCAGCAACTACTAGTTATTTGAAGATCTCAAAAAAAATGCTCCAGGGAAAGAGATTTGGAAGAAGTGATATCAGAAACTGAAGTGTATTTTGTAGCCAAAGACAAATTGTTCTACAAATTGTTAGAGAAGCATTGGAATCAGTGTATCACCCTAGAAGACTATTTTAATGAATAAAGTCGAATTTTGCCTAAAAGTTGTTGTGTTATTAGTGTTATGGTGCCCTTCTAAGAGGAATGGACTCTTTCTTTAACTATGTATAATTACCTGCATGCCTTCCAGCAAGTTGTTAACAGCAGTTAAGGACAACGGCTAGTACACAGTTCAGGCAATAAGCAGCATAACTTACTGTTTGGACTTACTTATTTCTATTTACTTATTATTTACACTTACCTTGAACATATGTTCTTGTTATACTAATACATTGTTTTGAACCTACGTCCTGTGTTCCATGTTTTATTTCCGGCCAAACCGGTCACTACAACTTTGCAGCAAAGTTTTGTCACAACAAATTGTCAATGAAAATTTATGTTAAGATTTGCCACAACAAATAGAGGATGAAGATCCACAACAATTAGTTAGGCCTGAGATTTATTGAGTGATGGATTATATATGTACAAACAGAACACTCATGTTTCTTCCATGTGCCATGTCCTGTTCTTTGTACCTTATAGTAAGATTTTGGTTTTAGTTATCTCTTCTGATTGTTGTTCTGTTGGTAGCTGGACAATTTGTCAATGGCCAGTTTGCCAATAGACAATTCACAAACAGGATAATTGGTCAACACTTTAAGTCTTTTGAAATTCAAGCTCTCATCCAGATTTATTTTTAGAAACTGTTGGCAAACTGTCCAGGTGTTGGTGGATGCAAGTTTTCCCAGAAGCATTCTGCTAATTGAATCGTTAGTTGTTGTCAGTGTTGTGTTGCACAGTTTTCATTGTTAACATCTCCAGTAACTTTTAGATTCTCTAGTTTTGTCAACAATATAAGCATACCCCTGAAATAAAAGCATTCTGCCTTCTTGTTCTGTCTTGAAAAACTCTGAGATGATGACTGAAGGGATTAGAAAGAATGTTCTAAAAAAAAAAAAAGATGAGAGCTTGAACTTGAAAATACTTAAATCATGGATCAATTGTTTGGTTTGTAATTGTTCATCAGCAAATTGTCTTTCAGCAAATTGTCTGCCCATAGTTCTGTCAGCCATTTATACAAGCTCCTTGGGTAGTTTATTCACCACTTTCTTCTATCCATCTTGCCTTCAATATGTCTTGAGTGGTAAATTCTTCAAGCCCTTCTTTCTCTAGAAATTTCAATGTCCTTTTTGTTTCTGTTTACCTAAAAACTAAATCTTTTTTTCTAAGTCTCTTCTTTTTCTGTGAGGAGATAATCTAGCATTCTCTGCCATCTTGTAAGAATTATATTGCATGACAGGTCAGAACTTTTCTTTGCTTAGATTTTAGAAAGCATCTTTTTTTATTCCAATGTAATTCTGGATTTTGGTGTTGCATTTGCTGTTTTCTGTTAAAACCTAGAAATTTAAATTTTCCCATCTTGTGGAGGTTCCTTTTGCTGTCAACTATAAATTCTGTTTTTTTTTTTCTATTTGATATATAGTTCTTTTTCTTTCTTTGCTCTAAGAACTTCTATAGTTTCCTTCCCAGGTTTGTTAATAACACTGTTTAACTTACATATCTTATGTTGTTAAGACTGCAACCACTAATAATGAATTCAGGTAGGTTTTCTAATTATCTTAGAAACACCTCACAATAAACGTTTGTAGTGAAAAAAACAAGTTCTACATTTAAAAAAATTCAAATGCTAAGCACTGGCTCATTGATTTTGTTAGGAAAAAAGAAAAAAACAAATTTTCTCGAATTTACAAATTTTGCTTAATACACACAAAACTCGCAAAATTTCACACTATGATGTGAAATGTTTTTTGACCAATAGAAAACTAGGAAATATCTAAAAAAAAATTCAAATAATCTTTAATTATAAAAAGATAACTAATTCCTTTTACAGACCCTTTTCATGAGCCAACACAAAGTTTGTTTGTCATCCAATGAAAAGCCCAGAATCACATCGGGGAGTGAATTCCCAAATGACCTATTCGAAGCCTCAAAAAATGAAATAAAAAGATGAAACAAGGAGAAAGTTGCAGTGAGAAAAATACGAGCATAGTTAGCATGTACCCTTGACAAACGTCAAGCGATCATATTATTATTGCCTCTCTCTTTCTCTCTCAATTCCTTCTTCTTCATCATTCACCTCTCACCTCCTGCCTTTCACCATCCACCCTGAGTGGTAACTTCAAAGACATTTCTACCAAAAAAATGCTCATACACATACATTTTGTTCCCTACAGGTTAAATATGTCTGGTGAGAAGAGGCCTTTGCCTTACACCCCAATCGTTTTTGTGTATTTACAGAATTTCTTTTCTATCCATATACAGGTGGTTTCTCCCAGTATAAGTTCTGAATTATTCTGTCTTTCCAGACTATGTTCAGTTTACCTACCAATTCAAACAAACTGTGTTGTATCTTATTTACTGCTTTTACATTTATATTGCTATTTTTGATATCATTCTGATGAGATGAAATTAATATTAACCAATATATGTGAGTAATATTTTAAGGATATATTTATTTTATTCAAATATCATGGAAGGTCCCTCAGGGAAGACCCATACTTAGAGCAACTATTGTGCTTCAAAATCACACCTGACCTCAATTGGAACTCATACATTTGATCAATCACTAAAGATACAGTAAAAATAATCAGTTCAGCTTATAATATCTATAATGTTAACATAAAGAAATTCACAACTGTCCTTATGATCACTAGACTGATTACTAAGTCATGAGTCAATGTGTTGAACAAAAACCCAAAACACTGAGAAAACAGACAAATAAAAGAGTGAAACAAAAAAGATAGAATAGCTCTTCTATGTTTAACACCTTTCTTAGGTAAAAAAAAATTTCAAAGAATGTTTTTAAGACTCTGTAAATAATGAAGGAAAATTTAAACTGACTCTGATTCTGGATGGAATGGTTTGAGGTTGAGACAATTTATTATAGTACATTTGATGCCATGACCCTCCTTTGAGACACTGTATAGCTTTCTGCTCTGTTCTCCTTAAAAGGTTGCTGACTCTTGAATTACAAGAATGACCTAACCTCTTTCCAAATTATAAGTTCCATTCAATTTATCTCCACATTTTTAATTAAAAATTACATTTGAGCAAGCAATGTTTTCAGGTAGTCCTTAAACATTTCTCTTGTCTGTCTTCACTTAAAGGAGTCTTTTCATGTCTTAAGCCAATGTTCCTGATAATTTGCATCTTTGTCTTTCTGTTTGCAATTGAGACATCCTTTTTTTGAGGGTGTATAAGAAAAAAATGCCTTCCAAAAGCTAAGTATTAAGTTACTGGAAAAGGGTTCAAAACTGGGATGTAATATCAATCCTCCAATATGGCAGTGAAAGCTGGACAATCTTCTTGCAGTGTGCTTCTACAGATGATATTGAGAATACATTGTGAGCAATGAAGAAGTTTTAAAGAAAAAGAAAGCAAAAAGGAAAGTTGTACTTAGAGTAAGTAAGAGATAGTCAAAACTTCTGGGATACATAATGAGGAAAGAGGATTTAGGGAATCTGTCACTCAAAGGACATACTAATTAAAACATTCAAATAAATTGTGTCTTTTTAAAAGCTCTTATTTTCAAAGTTCTAGCTATATTCTGGTGGTCCTGGGTATGACAGTTAACTGTATCTGGCAGCAAGATTGGGATGTTGTGAGGAGTATGGAACCACCTCTTAATTGTTCTTGTTCCCAGGTTCACACTGACCTGGAGTGGTAGTACCTGTTAGGATCCCAGCTATGGGCAAATATTTAAACCCCAAACTGGGGTCAAAACATTATGAAAGTATAAAAATAGTTTTATGGAAATATATACATAAAAATAGACTTTTATAGAAAAACATACATTTTTTAAGGAAAAAATTATTACCAGCAATACATTTTTGAATACAAAACTAGAAGACATCTTCAGTTTTTTAAAATAATTTTTTTTTTCAAAATTTGATTAAATCAATCTTCTCACTGTAATTGAACATTAAAAAAATACCATAAAACCCTAACTTTTTGGCATTAAATAACCCAGAGAGTTTGATGTGCCATTAAACAAAACTCAAAACCAAATCATATATTCTGGTTTGGAAATTTCATATTAATGTATTATTTTTAGTAGACATATTCTGAGAGCCATAATTTACTAGCATAACGAAGAAGTGGAAATCATATACATGATATATTGCAAAAAATGCTGGAAAAATGGTTAGTTTATTGTATTGCTCTAGTAAGTATTTGCCTCTCTTTGTTATACTCTATAGTATTACTGCCATATCTTGGCTGAAGCTGATGAGTCATCACTTGCTTGTCTTGATAGATTTCAAATGTGTCTAAGAAGACTCGTGGCTGAGGAATCATTTCCCACTCTACAACAATTTTCCAACAGATGAAACATTACTTGCCTCTTGCTGCTCTATCACTATTTCCATAGCATAGGTTCTGATGACTTATATTCCTTTGTCCTGCTACTCTGGACCTTTATAACAGGGACCCACTATGCCATGGACACAAGAATAAATCATTCCCATTTCTTTCATATTCCATTAGTAAGAACTAAGTTCCAGAGAGCTTCCCACCTTTCACAACTGCTGTTTTGTGGAACAAATTCGCAGTAGTCACTGCAATCTTGACTTCTTCAATCTAGGGTTAACCATTGTCTTTCCTGCATAAACCCATGAACTTCACTTCTTGCCTTTGCTTATATCCATGCAACACTGCACAATAATCCTCTATCTTGAGTAGCTCTTGAGCCTTGATTGTGTGAACATTAGTATTAAAAAATCCAGTTTTAGAATCAAAATTAGACTGGTTATTTCATAGATACTAGCAGAACTCAAATAAATTTCAGTTAAAATAGTCAAATAAAAGATGTCCTTTCAAAGGTGTTGTATTTTCAAAGTTCTTGCTAGTTTGAAAATTTCATATTGAAGTATTATGGCAAAATAAATAAAATGAGTTTCATAGTTTCATCCCCTTTCTATTTTAAAAAGGAAAATATCATCATAAACAATTTCAAAAGTTGTTATTTTTGTTTGTTTATTTTTATTTTTTAATTATCAAACCCACTGAAAATATCTGATCTCGACAAAGTAATAAATTTTACTTGTAAAATTTTACTTTATTATTTTATATTTTCTGAAATTAAAAAATATTAACTGTTTTTATCTTCTTTAAATATATAGTTTACTCAGACGTTTTTTTTTATTAATAGAAATTTTCAAGTCTGAATAAAAAGTATAAGGTGATAGGTAGCAGTTCAAAGTGAATCCTTTATTCACTCTACATATCATTCCAATCATTTCTTGCTTCATTTTTCAGTTATTGCTCATTCTGTAACCACTAAGATTCTGTATACGTGTAATACCTGGTGCAGGGATGGAAATCACAATAAGTGAACAATTAATGAAGATGAGATATCCCTAGACATAGACAAAATAGTCTTCTTTTTCTTTGTGCCACATTCCTTCAGGACACAGGCAATCATGATAACCAACATTTTATAGACATTAGAAAACAATAAAGATTGAAAATAAAGAATAAACTCTTAATTACACTTATCCTCACATTGCTTTTATATCAGAGAAGTTATCTTATGACAGTTGTTATGCTGCTTTTAGCTACAAGAGCCAATGGTTGTCAAAGATCAAATCTAACCAGATTAACTTATTTTTTAGAAGATGAAATATTATCAACCGTTATTAATTTTTCACTAGAATTTCTTTCATTTGAATTTTAGTTGCATTTTATTACAGCCACAAAAAAGAAAAAAAGAAACATTCACCAGCAACTAGCCATATCCACTGAAGGTTGGAAATAAAGAACAGACATTTAGACTAAACCTCATTGCTACCACAGGAAGACTGCTTTATCATGATCATTGTTCTACTGCTTTGAGCTAAAATCTAATCATATCAATTTATTCTTTATCAAATGAAGTACTGTCAACCATTATTAATTTTTCACTAATATCTTTTTTATCTTTATTTTAGTTACTTTTCACTGCAACTACTCACCAACATTCTATTATAACAATAAGTTTAAGCTCTAGGGAGATGATTAATGTTTCTTAATTCAGCCTTGTGTCATACATAAACGGACTCTCTACAGCTTACTATTTATTTGTTGTCATCATCAGAAGGTTTTCATCAGGTTGGAATGTTAGATTTGTGTGGAATAGTGGAAGAATAAAAATATACATTTTGTATGTTAAAATAGAAATTTATTGATAGAGAAGAATAACAAAAGTTTGTAGAAAGTAATGTTCAATGAGAAAGTTGAAGGTATCAAGAGTTGTAGAAATGTTTATAGTAGTAATTTGTTGGAAAGCATTTATTTCTACATATGTAGGAATGTATGAGCATTTGTTTGGTAGAAATTTCTTTGAATGGAGAAGAAGAAGTAAAAAGAATCAGCACACGAGAAAGAAGGAGAAAGGGAATCAATGTTCGACGCAACCTTCCTTCGACTTGAAGTTTCTCCCATTACATTTTAGTGTGTTGTCTCCCTGCTCCCATCTGACTGACACTGACTGGAACCCTTTATTGTCATTTAGATTTTTTGCACTTGATTGCTAAGTATTCGCAAGTCTTTCAAATTGCTTCCATTGGTCAGAAAATTAATTTAACGTCTACTTGCGAAATCCAGTTTGGACTTTTTCTTTAAGCACATGGTCAATCCTTTTTCTATTTGGCAAAACCAGGATTTCACAGGTCATTGTGTATTATTGTAAAAATGAAGAAGAAGGTTGCTTTTAATTCTTAATTTTCTATCTACCACAAAGTAAACAGTGAAAATGAGAAATAGACAATAAAACTCAGTATCATATCCCTTTTTACCTCATGAAACCTATCATACTGTGAAAATTTCCCTAACATTTGAACTATAGGAGATTTAGGATTGACACAAAAGAAAATATAATCATCATTGTTATCATTATCAATAGTATTTTGGCACATATAAAATTTCCAACTGAAGCTAAATTAACACAAGAAAAAAATATTCATTTTTACTTCATATAATCTGAAAAACAAAAGAGGAGAATGTTTTCTGATAATTTTTTTTCTTCTGCATTTTCTGAGTAGTGCAGAAATTCAGCTTAGATTTTTAAAATTATGTTAAATTTGTTCTTCAGTTGTGGATCCATAAAAAGGTACAACCATAAAAAGTATGACTGCATTTAATAGACAGTTTTCCTTCTATAAATCAAAATAATTTGTTAATTGGCAATTATGAAGTGATGAAAAGAAAAACACAACTAAACTCTTCTGTGAAGGAAAATAAAAAAAGAAACAAGAATTGTAAATACAAGAACATCATATCTTCAAAGAAGGTTTAAGAATAATACTTACACTTTTTTCATTAAAAGAGAAAAGTTGTGAAGGGTTAATATGGGCATTGATAAAATTGAACAGAAGTATGTTTTAATGTCTTACATATTTCTAGTTTCTTTCTTCTCTGTTTCATTTTTCTTATTCTTCAGTAAAATTTTATTTTTTTATATTAGAATTAATTTGAAGTTATAATTTTGAAAATTATTGGTGTAACTGATTTTAACTCTTATATTTTTAATAGCATATTTTGTTTTGAAGTTTTTAATTCAGTTTACATAATGAAAAAATAAGCTTTGATAAATTTAACTTTGACATGTAGGATATCAACGTGCAAAGTTACCACTGAATCTTTCGCTGGTTTTATTCATCTTGTGGGGAAGGAAAAGACACTGTTATTTTATAAAACAAACAATATACAATTATTTACTGAAAAAGGGTGAAATACCTTAAATCTTTTAAAAATGTTGGTTCGTATTTAAAAAGACCAGTTTTCTTTATACATTTTTTAATTATATTTTATGACAATTTTATCATTAATGCTTAAATATCTGCTTAGTCTGTAGATGTGCAAAAATTATTGAACTTTTTTCATGTTTCTTACACTTTTCTGTAACCAAAGTAGAATAACAGATTTAAGTTCTTCGAATGGGATTGACACATATCTTCTGATGACAAAACAATTATTTTTCATTACTCATTTAGCGAAATGATGTTAAAAAATATATTGACCAATAGTAAAAGGAATTGCCTACCTGACTGAAGAGATAACCAGTGAAAGAAGAGAAATCAAGAAAAAGTAACAAATCTATGAGAATTTTAGTCTTGTTATAAAAAACCAGCATGAATCAAACTTCAGGCAGAGGGAAGAGACAGAGTCATGCAGAGACATAGCTTTGTAGCTTTGGGGTTAAGTGACAAGCTTCCCCTTACCATCAATGTAGCCATTGACACAGGACATCAGCTAACAGCAACTTACACTCTTTCTCCTTCTCTTTCTTTCTCTCCCTTCACGGCAGCACCGGATAGCAGTTTATGTTTTGTAAATATGTAAATAAATTATACATTTATTTACCAAAAGTTAGATGTATTCTTTTTCCTAAATTTATAATTGCTGAGGCAAAGAAGTGATTAACCCTACAGCAGTAACAGCAACCAGCTAGAGTTCTGCCTTCCAAGTCATCTATTCCTTTGATTCTGCAACACATTATAAAATCTTAAAAAATTGGAACAAAAATTAAAAAAGAAATTACAATCAAACAGTTAAGTTTTTTATTTTATTTTTTACTATCTTTGCTTAATTTATTGATCTATTTTAATTCTTATAAAAACTGAAGCAGATCACATTCATTAATATATATATATATATATATATATATATATATATATTCTGTCAATAATACAGCATTCAAATATCAATATTATCTACTTGTTGGTACATTTCTTCTTGTTTTGAAATTATCTAGCAATATCATAAACCTTCAAAGCCTCCACACAGATTAAAGGAAGTAGCTATAACAGAAACTGTATATACATCAAGAAATAAATTTAATATTTTTAAATTACTACCATAAATTTCAAAATTTTTGTAACCTTTATATTGAATTTAGAAAAATCAATGAGCAATTTTTAACTTACATGCAGGCAAAAAATAATCAAAGTGTCAAAAAGATGATTTTTCCCTTGACACTGCTGTTATTTTAACTACCTTCACTCATCAGTAATGCTTATTCTTTTAAAAAGATATGACTAGAATTGCTATAAAACCTGAACATACAATGAAAGTGAATTTATGCATTTTTGTTCTTGATTAAATACTATTTATTTATCAGACTGTTTATTTATAAGAATAATTTCATATTTACAATATTATTAAAAACTAATAAAATGCAATATTTATTATTTGACAATTTATAAAGAAATAAATATAAATTTTTTTATTCATAAATTAATCAGCATTTACTTAATTAATAAAATATGTAAAACAATTCTAAGAAAATGATTATCATTTACCACTTTATAAAGTTCAATCGATTGGCAATAAACTGATGTTTTTCCATATCATATTTTTAGGTTTTATTACTATTTCTCATCACTACTTTAAAATAGTAAACATTACCGAGAAGTGAAGGCAGTTAAAATAATAGCAGTGTCTAGGAAAAAAAAACAAACTGTCCTTTGGAGAAAAGAAATTAATGATTGCCAAAGAATTTATCAAAATTAATATCTGGGATTTTTATTAAAAGTCTTAATTCTTGTAAAATATGCTAAATTTGCAGGAGTTTATTTTTTCCATGAGAGAAAAAAAGTTCTTCTTTATGACGTATAAAACTACTGCCTAACTTTGTTGTATGTTGCTGATGTAGTTTCCATGGCTAGTAGTTTATTATGTTGTGGAGGTGCCAGACTCATGATCAACTGGTTTTGAATTCACAATTATCTTTAACCTAGACTAGATGACAACCAAGGCTAAAGAGTATATTCTATTCTGCTATTTAACCAATTGCTGAGGAGAAGAAGAAATTGATTCATATCTTTCCCAAGGGTATTGGTGCAAAGTGAATGCAACAACCTCAGTTGAGATTTGAACTTGGAATATCAATCCCACTTTCTGTGTTAAAAACTGCTACACAGTGTGCACAACCCTGATTTCTTTTTTTATAAGACTAACCCAAAATGTAGTCCTAACATGCTTTAGATGTTTTTGGTGATCTTCTTCTTCTTCTATGTGCCCTGTCCCTTCAGGACGTAGGCGATCATGGCTCTCCACATCTCCCTATCCCTTGTGGCTCTTAGTATGTTTGCTCCTGGCAACCCCTGTTCTGTCATCCACCTGATCAGGCCCTGCAAATATGTTATCTGCTGCCTTCCTCTGTCTCTTCTTCCTTCTATCTGTCCAGTCAGTATCAGGTTCTCCAGGCTCTCCTTCCTCATTGCGTGTCCCAGGAACTTCAGTTGTCTCTTCCTGATGCTCAGTATTAATTTCCTTTTTGTTGCCGTTCTTTCCAACACCTCGTTGTTGCTTGTATGCTCAGTCCACGATATCCGTAGCATCCTTCTATAGAACCACATTTCGGCCGCTTCCAGTTTTGTCCTCATTTTCGATATTGTTCAGCATTCACAGCCGCATTGATAAAAAATGACATCACGTAGCAGTCTAGTACTCTTTTCTTCGTTTCTATTGAGATTTTCCTGTGTGTTAGTATTTTGCTCATCTTCTGGAACGCGTCCTTTGCCATGCCAATTCACCTTCGGATCTCTGTGTCGCACTTTCCATTTGGTGATCATGTAATATAAAAACAGTTAATTTAGGTAGAGCTACAGCTAATAACTTGTTTTTTAATCTTATTTTATTATTAAAAAATAAAATATTTCAAATGGCTAATAATTCATATTTACTCCACTTGTTATTTTGTGAAAGATTATTATTGATAGAAATGATTAAATTTCAACAATTTGAAAGTATTTTAATCAACTGATTATTCCAAAGCACAACTGGTTTTATTTAAAAGTCTATTCCAATAGAAAATGCAAAATACTCTGACTCTTTTGCTGCTTGGCAATTCTCTCATGCTTGAGTATAAATTAAAAAAAAACCCTGGTCTCCTTTTATGGTGATAATGAGAGAATATAAAAAATTATTATATAAAATTCTACAATATTATTTGACTGTCAATAAAGTTGGAAGTTATAGACTGATTTTATCTTTAAAATGATATCAATGTTAACAAAGCTAGAAGCCATAGATTGATTTTATTGTGGATGGATGTTAAAAAAAAACTACTGATAAACTCACAGCATCATCACTGACATTAGGGAAATCTTAGAAGTGTCTTTAGAGTTTACTTAGATCTTAATATTACATCATATACAAGACTTATGAAAAATTATAAAATTAAGAAAACATGGATTTAAGGAAATGAACATTGGTTAGCATTTAAATCAATGTTTTTCTTTTATGCTTGACACCCAAAAAGTCAGAAAAATGTTACAAGAGATGAAAAAATTTAACATTGAAATCCAAAAATTTACTACAAGAAGAATAGAAGCTTTTTAAAAAATGAAACAACATTAAAGAAAAAAACAATAACAGAAAAATTGAATTAGAATCAAAGAAAAAAGTGCCAAATTGCTGCATAATATCAATCCTTCACTATGGTAGTTATTGCTGAACAATATTGAAGAATAAATGTGAGGTAACAGAGAGGTGCTTCTACAGAAGGATACTGAGAATACGATAGACAAAACATGTGTTCAATTAGGAAATTTTAAAAGTTTTAAGAAAAATGTAATTAAAAAAGACGTAGTTGTGCATAAGATCAGAAAATGTCATTTGAAAGTTCTGGAAAGAAGGCTTAGAGAATATGATGCTCACAAGATGTATTTAAGGCAAGAGAGGCAAAGGGAAATATTAATCTTAATGAACTTGTGTAAATAGACAGCAGTGCAGAGACTTGGTGGGATGATAATGGACAAATATTGCTTAGAGAAACAAAGTATAGGTAGTTGTGGAGAGCTATGAAAAGACATGACACATAGCTGAACTTAATGGTAATGAAAAATAAACTTATTAAAAAATTATAGTTAAATCTGGAATAGACTTCAATATTTGAATCTAAATATTATCAACTTGGAAAAATGTTCTTTTCTGTGTTTGGAGTTTTTTTTTCATTACAAATTTAGACCATCTCTTACTATGCATGGCTGGTTCATTTCCAGAATACATTGGTGCAAAAACTGCAAAGATTACTTTTTTTTCTGGGACTGGTGGTTGTGCTACATGTTAGAAATGAAATACAGCAAACTGTCACAGAACTGAGATTGGAAGCTCTTGTCCATGTAGAGTTTTATTCAAGACTGTTATCTTCCAACAAATTGCTTGTTCTGCTACTGTCAACAATTCTTATCTTGTCAGTGGTAGAAACAAGTTTAAAATATCAAAAGATTCCTCAAAGAAATCCTCAAAAGTCTGGAATTATTCTTTTATAATAAAATACACAATTAAGCTGAAAGATAGTTTGCTGTCATAGAGAGCCAAGGAAAATACTGAATAATAATTCATATGAATAAATGATTTTGTGCAAAAAATTGATTAAAATTTTAGCATCAATCTAATAAATTAAATCTTCTTTTATAGCAACCATATAAGTTTTCCTCTATGTGTAATTTTACAGTATAATGGAATCATTACTGGTTGTCTATGGCATCTGAGGAATCATTACCTTACAAGATATATCAATTTTGCAGACGTAGGAGATTTTTTTAGACAATCTATTGGAGGAAAAAGTGGAACTAATGTACAATCAAATATAATACCTTTAAAAATATTCTGTTTGTTTTTCTTTGATTTATGTAACAAAACAACTGATTTTGACTTTTTACATTTTTCCTCTTCTTCAAATAATAATTTAGAATTGTTTCAGGTTTCTGTAAAAGTATTTTCTATTTTTTCCCTGTATAAGTGCATTAAGTTTTATCAAAAGTTCATAGTAGATACGAAATTAATTTTGCAGGCCATTTAATATTTAAAATTAATCATGGAAGCCATTTTATATGTATGTAATTTATCTTATGGGTCATTTAATAAGTTTAAAATTAATCTTGCAGACAGTTTAATATATTTTAAATTAATCTTGAAGGCCTTTAAATATATTTTAAATTAATCTTGAAAGCCTTTAAATATGTTTTAAATTAATCTTGCAGGCCTTTTAAAAGGTTTAAAATTAATTTTGCAGGTCATTTAATAAGTTTTAAATTAATCTTGCAGACAGATTAATATGTTTAAAATCTATCTTGCACATTGTTTAATAATCTTAAATGTGCATAGGATTCATTATAAGTGAATAGGATTCTCAAGATGTGCCTTATATCAATGGTTTTTGGACAGTCAAAGTTGATTAAAAATATCTGCTTATTAGAAGTACTTGATAAAAAATTACCATTGCTATTATCCTGTATTGTGGCCTTGTGGTAAACTATTTTTTAAAATCATTTCACCCTAAGCAAAGCAGGACTGCCACTAATGTGCAGGGGGTTACAGTGAAAGAAAAAACTAGGTATAGAAGTTATTGAAAAAAGAATAAAAGGTGAATGGGATTCAAGAAAATAGAAGGTGGCAATTGATGTTGCATTTAAATTTTTTGAGATTGTAGCTATCAAAGAAGCAAGTAAACAAAAGGGAGTTCCACAGGCAGAAAGTGTGAAAAAAGAAACTGATAGAATAGAAGCAGCAGTTGCATTTAGCTATTTCAATGATAAAAGGATGGGACCTAAATGTCAATGTTGTAGCATGCTTAAATTCATGTTGATGGGGCACCAGGGAAAAAAGTTCATTAGAACAGTTGCCATAAAAAAATTTTGTAGAAAAGACAAAGGCTATGCTGTGTTAGTGAGAAAATAATTGAAGCTGAGATGCTAAGTTAAGACCCATTACATTGCAGATCATTCTTTGGATTTTGTCAAGAACTTCAAGATGAATAACAGGAGCACCTAACCAATGCACGGACAAATGGTAGATTTATGAATGATGGATTTGAATGAGAAAAACTTTCTGGCCTGACACAGAAATCAAATGTCCCTAGCAGTGGATGCAACTATAGATCCAATACGTTCATTCTACTTGAAATTAGTAGATAACTGCCTTCTATGATCGTCAAAGGGATCCATGCTTAGGTAAAAGCGAAATATTATTGTATGTTCATTTCAGACAAGCGACATATTTCCCTTTAACCAGACTTTGCTTACTTAGTCTATATTCAGTATGATGGATTCTTTATTTTATAAGTTTTGTTGAAACTAGTTTACTGTGACATCCAGTAAGGATTCAATACACCTTAAA
Organism: Ascarosepion bandense; assembly: GCA_037127315.1. Classification (NCBI taxonomy): domain Eukaryota; kingdom Metazoa; phylum Mollusca; class Cephalopoda; order Sepiida; family Sepiidae; genus Ascarosepion; species Ascarosepion bandense. The sequence goes on from JBBBDQ010001271.1 coordinate 2,133,291, forward strand.
AGCAAACTGATCAGTGGAGTTAGTTTACTGACCATCATGTTACAGTAGACACCCTCTGGTGATTTATAGATTGTTGAATATGGCACAATGCCAGTGTTGTGTGGCCAACTTGGTAATGAGATAAACATGCTTATTTGGCATAAAGTCTAAGTAATGAATTACTCGGTGAGAAACAAGCAAATTGCACTATTGTTGCTCATTTGATATAATGATGTAGATTTATTAAAAGTAATCTTTGATTGAAATACCTTCAAAGAAATATTGAGTGTAATAAAGTGTAACAATTTACATTTTATTAGTTAGCTATTTCTTCTTTCATGTGGTGTGTCTCATCCAGACATAGCTCTCTACAACTTCCTCTCCTTTGTAGCTATGTTTCTTCCATTACTATCTCTACCTGCCATCCATTTACACAAACTCATTAGAAAGTCTACTTATTGTTTTCCTCTTCCAATCTTGCTTTTGGCATGTCCTGTGGGTGTTAAAGCTCCCAAGATCTCTTTCCTCATTATATATTGCTAAAGCATAAACTGTCTCTTTCTTGTTTTAAATATCAGCATCCTTTTTGTTCTCATTTTCCTTAAAACTTTGTTGTTGTTCACATACTTTGTTCATTTTCAGCATCCTTCTCTAAAACCACATCTCTGTTTTCTCATCATCAAGAAAAAATTGTGCAGTATTCTTTGCTGTATATAAAAACTGATATTACATAGCAACTCAGTACATTTTTCTTAGTTTTTAATTAAAATTTCTTGTTTCTTAATACTTTCTTTAGCCTTTATAGGGCTTTTTTTGCTATTCAAATACACTTTCAGATTTTAATATTAGGTCTATTAAATATGTAGTTTTTATAGAACTTTCAAAATGATATAGATTTTTTTTTCACACTCCAAATACTATGTTAAATAGTCTCTCTTATTCAAAATGTTAATATATAAAGTAGCAACCATTATTCTTTGGATCTTTGTAGATTATCATCATTCTCACAGGAACTTTTTGAAGCTTTAGCCCTAGATCCTAAATCAATTAAATTCTAATGGTATGGATTAGACATCAACCTTTAATCCTTGTGGGTGATGTTCAAAGATTTATGTTTGTTTCCTGTTTCACAAGTGTTGCTTTATAGCATTTTATCCTTACATGCATCATGCAAAAGTCACGACTCTTTTTTTTCCCCTTTATCCTTCTTACTCATCCATCAGTTTCTTTTGGTTTGGCATGTTCATGACCATCAATTACTGAATTGACTTTTAATGCACATGTTGCAATAAATACCTATATAGCTGTTTATCTCTTTAAAAGCATTAGCATTATGACTATTTCCTGGGCTTCCCTTTTGAAGGAAGAAAGAATAGGAAATACAAACTTGCATGTTTCTGATAATACAGCAATTCCTCTGCAAAGATTCTCTTGATCACGAACATGAAGGCTACTCAAAGGGAAAGACTAATATCCATTGTTGAAGATTCCTAGATGTAACAATAATTTCTATGCTAATAGTTGCTTCTTTTATATTTCTTACTAGTAGAACTAATGTTTGTATTTTTTTGTTATCATTTCAACTCAAGCAAGGCAATAAAGCAACTAAGTCCCAAGGAGTTACTGAGTACTAGAGAATACAATAAAAATGCTATTAAGAAGAGGGAGCAATAAAAGAAATAACATTAAGACGACAAAAGATAATGATTATCATTGCGATTAAATGTTTTTAATCTTGTCTCCTGTGTTTTGGCATAGTTCTTAGTACACCAATTATAATAGACAAGAACTAAACCTTCATATTTCCCATCTACATTTAAATGTTTGAAGATCAAACTTGACTAGTAGTAGTAGGACTCCGTTGGTCAGGGTTCACCAAGGGCAGCATCCTAGTTGTCTGCTTGGCTGAAGTATCGGCATCTGTGACTGTAGAAACTAATGCGGGAGTGACAGTCTTTGTTGCAGAGGCTGCATTTATGTTGTGTTTCTGGTCTGTTGGAGCTGTAACTTTGCTTTCTATACCAATTGAGTGGTAGCTTATAACCGGACACTGTCGTTCACTGTTGTGTCAACGCCAGGGGCAAAGCTGGAGTATCCTCTCCAGGTTTAGCATTTTGGTGTAATATAGTCGGATGCAAGCTTGGGCAATGTTATATGAAGGACAGGCTGTTGCCCATGTATCACATCCCCCCTCTTCATGTTACTGATTAGACCAAAGGAATGAAAGGGTTGTTACAGTTTGGGACCAGTGCTGTCACTTGAGTTGCCAGAACTAGTTGAATACAACAGTGAACTGTCTTAGGGACATCGACTCCTGATTTTACCTCGTGGTTTACTCCTGAAGCCTTTTCTATGACTGGATATGGCTGCAAGGCAACAGAGGTTTGAAATGAGGGTTTTCCTTCCCCTAAGTGAACTACCTTCCCAGGCTGATGAGCTCTACCTGCCTGAAGCAACTGGTTAGGAGGCACCAGTGACCTGTCTTTCACCTTTTCCCCTGTCTGTAAAACTAGTCTTGACTGTGAAGTAAAAAACCAGAAGAGACCTCCATAAGGGAAATGTGCAAGAGAAAAAACAGTTAGCATAGAGCTTATTGCTACAGTAGCAATTTCAACTGTAAATTGATGAGACTTTACAGTTAATCTAGTACTGCACTTAAATTCATAAAGTTTAGGTACCATCAAGAAAAGTTCATGAGAACAGTTACTATTTATAGAAAAGGCAAAGGGAAGCTACATTACAGCATATATATGGTTTATTGCTTTCCTGTCAATTACAATTTTCAAGAACTGAAATGCAATGTTAATACTCATCTTCTGTCATGTTAAGTTCTATTCTTTTATTGTTCTCTCTATTTCTTTCATTCTCAGTCATCCCTTGCATCCAAGTGGCTGTTTTGCTTGACTTGAGATGAAATGTTTAAAACAAAATGTAGCAGGTGATTTTAAAAAAATCAACAACAAATCTCAAATTTTCAACATTCTCCTAAGTATTTTCTGAGGTACTGCCATAGTCTAGAAAAACTCACCAATTTATTGAATCTAAAATCTCGCCTTCTGTGTTTTGGCATAGTTCTTAGTAAACTACTTCTTATAGACAAGAACCTTCATATTACACATCTACATTTTCAAGCTTGAGTATGTTGAACTTTTTTGTTATTTTGTGTTGTTATCTTTTATCTCCATTTTGTAGTTTTAATGTTGCCCCTTCTCATGGTAGAAAGACATAAGTGGTCCAATATAATTACAATTCCAGATTAATATCCATTAAATCACTTGGCTTATCTTTTGCATATAAAAACAATAGATACAACATCTGAAAGTCTAAATGAGAGATGAGTTTACCAAATAAGAATCAGCAATATTATTGGCTCTGACCTAGTGTTGTGGCTTTGGTCAGTTTCCCCACAGTCCTAAAGTTCCTTCCTTGTACATTTTCTATAAATACCTTCATGGTAATTGTTTGAATAAGCCTTTGTGAGGGTAACTAGACTTTATGAATTTAAGCACAGTACTAGATTGACAATAAGTTCTCATATATTTATAGTTGAATTGAATAGACATAATTAAGTTCTATGCAAACAGTTCTAGGTTTCTTTTCTCACACCTCTTAGTTGCGAAACTCTCTTTTGGCTCAATGTTTTTCAGCCAAATTTGATTTTCAAAAATTTAAATGCAATGTCAATTGTTATCTACTGCCTTTCTGATTACTCTTCTATTGTTCTCACTTTTTAATAATGGTTCTTTTTTCTAATTTTTTCTCACCCAGGGACCCCTTGTGTACTAGTGGCTTTACTATTTTGCTTGATGTAATTTAAAAAATAATAATATTGTGACATATTTTGCTCAAGAGCTTTCCATGGCCAAATGGTAAAGCATACATGACTAAAAGGTGGTTTGACAGAGTAAGAAAATGTAAGATTGTTTGCTACTAAGAGGTACAACTTTCTTTAATATGACTTTCTATGTCTACGCCAGTGAACCTTAATTTAACTATTTGCAAATGCATGCACCTAATAAAATAATATCTATAGTAGTATGTGAGATTAAAATTAATTAATTGCTTTAATCACTCTGGCATAATTTCTTTAATTGGTAGACTTTCTTCATGATTTACTCTTGGCCTCATCAACAAGTTCCAAAGTTTTTGAATCATTATTTTATAGTTATTATGACCTGCTATGACTGATAATAGATATACCAGCCTATTACAAGTATTGCCTTACAATATTATAATGGAGAATAATTTTCTGCACAGATTCCTCCTTTCTCACTTTTAGAAAGGACTCAGCTGAATGATGTAAATGTAACACAATAGATAAAAGGACAGTGTAGTTGTGACAGCCAAAGAACGTCACAACTACAATACATAGAATGTTTGTTGGAAATAGAAACATGGGACATGTTAACACAAGTTGGAAACTGCTCCTGGCTTTTTGCAGTCAGAATTAACAAGGGTATGCTATATAGATGTGAATTCTAAACAAACATTTGTGGGATATAAAAAAAAGAAACTGCTGGTTGTAAAGGACAAATAAAGCATATAAAAAGTAAACAGTGTTCTTAATATTTGTTGAGTAAATATAAATTTAAATATTTTAAGTATTCAAACATTCTAAAAACATGAATGTGAGCCTGAAACCATAACTGACCCTTGAAAAGTACTAACTGGAAATAAGTTTTGGTCGATGTAAAGCAAAGAGAAAGCATTTTTACATTTAGTGTAAGTCAAGTCAAAAAATAAATAATTTTAGTTTAAATCCTTTATAGGTTTAATAGGTGAAAAGGACAATGAATAACAGTATAATATATAAACAATATATATATATATATATATATATATATATATATGTTACGGAAATCAACAAATTTTAACAAAACTTGGTTATAAGCAACTGACAATTTGAAATGAATTGTTTGAACATTATTTTTTTATCGATACTTGTATTTAAGTAGATATTCTGTTTTTAATGAAACAGTATTATATATTTATATTTACCGGCCTGATTATTTACGATAAATTTTTATTATGAAAATGTGTGCCATTCAGCAGGATTCAAACCTGCGACCCCTATCATTTTCGTAATAAAAATTTATTGTAAATAATCAGACCGGTAGATATAAATATATAATACTGTTTCATTAAAAACAGAATATCTACTTAAATACGAGTATCAATAAAAAATAATGTTCAAACAATTCATTTCATATATATATATATATATATATAGCAATGTCAAAGTATGAAGTCAAAAATGTTGACAGTCAGTGGGATACTGAGAGAAAAGACATTTAAGGCAAGCAGTCTTTGCAATAAAATGCTCAATATCAAAGACAGAGCATTAATAGAATCAATATAAGTAAAAGTTTGTCACTTAGCTGATTTTTGTTACATTAAGCATTCTGACTCCAAAGTTCCATAGATGGACCTGTCTGTCCACCCTTCAGCAAGTATCACAAGTAAATTGCTGTTACCCCTCGAAGAGTGGACAGATAGATCTGCCTATAAAACTCCGGAGTCAAGATGCTGAAAGTAACATAAATCAGCAAAATGACAACCTTTTACTTGTATTAATTCTCTATATGTACCTTAGATATACAATTGTGATTATTTCACAATATACATGTAGACATATATTCACTCGACAGCACACACAATGACATATAAATAGTTATACATTCATGTTAAAATTTTTGGGAATGATATACAACTAAATACATGCATTTACTTATATGTGTAATTATATAAATATAAAAAATATAATTCTTTAAACTATTTAAAGTGCTATACAAAAATAAAATCTAAAATTCTTAAAAAATACATTTGCTAAAAAATGAAGTTTCCTTTAAATGTCTAAATGACATTTGGAAGAAAAATTGGCTTTGCAAATTGAATATCACTTAATCATTTTTCTTTAGATTTGAAATAAATTATTTGACATTTTGTGAGACAAATGTTTTTAACTGTTTTAAAAAAATCAATGCTGTATTACCACTGATTAGCATTTTACATAATGCAATTTTTTTATAGTATTTTCCTATCAGTTGACTAAAGTAAAAAAAAAAGCAAGATGAAAATGGAATTGGGTTCAGCTAAGTATTTGATGTTTGCATAAAAAAATATGAGTGTATATATTTACAGGCATAAAACAAAAAAAAAATTACACATCTGTTTCTTTGTCAAGAGAATCAGCAAAAACTGATATTAAGTTATAATAAAGATAAATAAATTATCTTAATGTTTGAGCTTCCATAACTGAAAATATATAGTTCAATCTGTTAACCCTCTAGGGCCATTCGTATCATATTTGATACAGTATGAAAACAAGCCTTGAAAGAAATATTTTCCTGAAAAATTTTTTAAGAGAAATATTTTATAAATTTCAAATGAAAGCAGTACTGACTGCTCAGTCAATGAATATCAAATGTTTCCTTATAGGGAAATACCAAATGTTTCCTTATAGGGAAATACTGTATCAAATATGATACGAATGGCCCTAAAGGGTTAAAGATAGTAGATTACAAACTGAAATGCTGCCACTGTTACACTAGGTTTATTATTGGTCTTGACTACTCTATAAGTACTTCAAACTAGCATTTTCATACATAATAGTCCATTATATATTTTATTCAGTTAAGCTTATATGGACATTCATGAGTCTATCATGACAACCATAATGGCCCTGTATCAAGTTCCAAAGATCATTAGGGTGGCATTCTGTTTCATAATATAGCTTGTCAATGTAGGTGGTTGCTGGATGAACAACCCATATTGCCAGGTGCCCAGAGCAGTAGATCACTCACAAGTTCTTGTTTTGCTCATCAGCAAGTGTCCAGCAAGATTCATTCTGCATTTGCATATGATTGCAGAAATATCAGGGATGGGTCAGTAGAGGTGTGATTTAGTTGGTTGCTGTCTCCAAGAGATATTAAGTACAGGTTTCAACATCCGAGTATAGGTTCCATCAAACATAGACTCAAAGGTTTTAGTTAATGTCCAAGCAGTGGCAGCAAACATTAACACCACGTGGTGTGAAAGAATCTCTCTTTGAGGTTATCTGATAGATCAGATTACATTCATTTTATTCAAGGCAACCTAGGCTTTAGCTATACGAATTTTCACATCCTTTCCAGTAAAATCTATTTCACTTTGCAGATATGTAAAAGATTTGACAGAGTTGATTGTTTCTTCTGAGACAGTCTGTATTGAGCCTTGCAATACAAGACTCCATACAGTTATAATCACAATATTTTAGTGAATACCATTAGAAATATATTAAATCATTATTCTGTGTGTTATGAGGATTAAGATTCTTATCCTTCCTGTTATAAACACACCATTTTGTTCAATGTATTCTTTGATCAACTGAGTATATAATATATATATATATGGTATATAAAATGAGTAGTTCTTATCCTTTTTTTACTAAGATTTTTTTGTTTTTTATTACAATGTTTACCTTATACAAGGCTTGAGATCCACTCGAGGTGGGGTAAGAGGCACAGTTTATGCAGGTATTTTGGAAAGTTAAATTGAACAGGTTAAGATTGTAGTGATCAGGGAAGCTGCCTCTAGGGAGTTGATTCTACAAAATAGCATTTAATGGGAAGAAGTTTTTTTAAGTAGAACTTATATCTTAGTGATGGAATACAAAGGGAATAAAGTTGTTTCACTAAAATATATGTAGCATGGCAAGTTCAATCCATGAAGGTTAGAAATGGTGTTAAAAATGAATGTAATTCATCTGAGCACTTTCCATGGAAATAGTGATAGTTGATTTTCTAAGCTTTGCTTAGATGTGGCACAAGGCTGGAACTATGGGGCACTCAGTGAGGATCAAACTCATTACTCAGTTGTAATAGGTTCTAGCAAAACAAGTTTGTTAACCATTACACTACGACAAGGTGCCCCATGGAAACAGTAATAGAGCAGTGAAAAGTCTGCAACAATTCACCTATAAAAAAATGGGTTGTAGGGTGAAAAATATTTAGCCACCCACAAAGATGCAGAGATACTTTTGAATTCTATTGCAATTGGAAAGTGAAGACTGAGCAGTCTCTGTCTATGTCGGGAAATAGTACTCAATTTTTGCCTGATTTGGATCTTCTAATGTTGGAGGATAACAATAGGAGTCAAATTCTTACTGGAGTGGTACAGAGAAGTGACCATTTTTACAACATTTTTAGCAATGGATTTTATGTACAAGTTCTGCCAGAAGTATGGGTTGAGTTTAAGTCTCAAATGACACTCAAAGATATCTAGGATAAAATTTTCATATTCACTGTAATATTTTAAGTTTGAAAATATTATTCATAGAATAAATTTTTCAATATAACTGAATCTGGTTATTAAATATTCATACAAGTATGAGACATCTTTTAAAAATCTACTGCACTGAATATATCAACACTCCTTTTTGCGTCCAAGTTATTTACTGAACAAAGGCACCCTAATCATAACGAACATTATATTAGCTTTACTTATGAAGATTTTTTTCAGACTTATAGAAGCAACTTCTTTCCCACCTTGCACTCTTCATTGAGTTTCCTTATCTATTATTTTGATCTCATTTCACAAAATGTGGATTAATGTAATCATCAGTTCATCTTATTTACTGAGCAAAGACACCAAAATAACATTGAACATTATACTAGCTATGAAATCTTTTATTGGACTCATTCAAGCAATTTTTTTCATCTGATGCACCCCTTAATTTCTTTATTCATTATTTGGTCTTGTTCAATTAGTTCCTATGTATATTAATTAAACTTCCTTTGACTAATTTCTTTAGGTTTTATTTTTTTCAACTGATATTTCATCATGAAATGAAACTCAGGACACAGACGTGATTGTCACATGACATGACGAACTGCAAATATATGCTGTGTTAGTTCAAGTCTCAACCAGAGCAACTTTTTCTACTTAAATTCTCTCAGTTTTTGTAGTCAACCAACATATAAACCAAAAAATATTGGAATAAAAACAACAAAAGAAGAAGCAAAATTATCCCAAAAACTGTTAAGAAAATATGTTTTAGTTTTTACATGACAGAGAGATGTAGAAGGCCAGGATTGCCAATGTCCTGAAGGTACGTTGCACATAGTAGTAGATCTGGTAGATGAATGTTTACCCAGAAGTTGTAGATGGGCAATAGTTAAAGTCAGCTTAACTCCAATAAGTCTGTCATAAAAATGTAATTGTGTGTTGCTATGATATGTCATCAAATACAGCAATAAATTTTGTAATAAAAAAATAAAAAAAATTATTAATTTAATGAGAATATTACTCCTTTTCCTACGCCACTCCTTTCTTAGATAATAATACTACTTCTGTCAGGGTGTCAGTAAGACATCACAGTACAGAGAAGAAAAAGACAATGACATCTTTGTATTTTAGATAGAAAATTGGAAACATCAACATCTAATCAGGTGTAGATGATTTTAGAATAAATTTCATTCTAGAGCAATTCAATGAAGCAAGTCTTGATATGGAGACATCCAATTTCCTGAAAAAGTGATTTAAGAAAAAGATTTTATAAATTTCAACCAAAAAGTTCATAAACCTTAAATGTTTTCTGCAGAGAAAGAGTTAATTTAATTACTATTACCATTAATTTTACCATTACTTTTGCTACATTTTAAGATGCTGTTCAATTATCTTGCATACAGAGAGATGGTCTGCCCTTATTCCTTGGGCATATAGTCCATGCCTTAGCTATGCTATCAGGCAGTCATTTACATATCACTACAATCAGAAAATTTTAAAAATAATTTTTTTAATATTTTCAACTTCTAGTTAACTCCGAATTAATTTTCAGTTGTTAACATTTGTCTCACAAAATCTTATTTTCTTTATTTTTGTGGCAAAAAATGATTTTAATTGCATTCTTTTTTTTTAATATTGAATTTAATTATATATCAACATTTGTAAACAGTTCCATATATTTCTCAGCTTGTCACCTTGATTATTGCTGTTTATAATCCAACATTTCAAATTAAGCCTTTTTCAGGTAGATGTTGCAGCAGTGAAATCATTAAATACATATTGCATTTCATTTTATTTTTTAAATAAGAACACCATTATTGATGAATTACAGGACTGAGTGATAAGGTCTTGTATGAGCAGCCTTAATTCGGGAACAGATGTGATTAGAAACTTTAGCTATTCTTATTGTTTGTTGTTGTTGTGAGGAGTGTTATGCAAACTAAAATATTCTATTTCAAGTTTTATTTTTCTCTAAATGTGTAAACACATTAACCAAATTTGATAATCAAGAGATTTTCTGTTCCATTTGGAAGAGTAACAATTGTTATAGCAGGAAGAGTGAAAATTCAAGAGGAATAATTCTTGTTCCCTAGCTACATATTTCTATACTAGGAACAGTAATTGTACCATATCCAAATATTTTTAAATGACTTCTGATATGAATAAATACTTTATTAATTAAGATAAAAAAAAGATTTTTTTAATGTAGGCACAGTTCTTTCTGTCACATCTTCGTCCTACAGCACGAATGCTGGTGTCCCACGGGGCTCTATCCTGGGCCCGACGCTCTTCCTTATTTTCATCAACGACCTCCCAGATGAGATCAAATCCCAAGTAGGCATCTACGCAGATGACACTACAATATACTCCCGCACCAGTAAGAAACTTGTCGTGGCGGACAGACATAATCTCGCTGCTGACTTTGAACGGAATCTACACTCTGTGGTGAACTGGGGCAAGAAGTGGCTTGGCAACTTCAGTTCATCTAAGACCAAGTTGTCTGTCAACCATTACAGGCAACCTCTCCTGCCTCCCATAAGCATGGACCAAGCAATTCTCCCAGAGAGTAATACACTACGCCTCCTCGGACTTACCCTGTCTTCAGACCTCAAATGAAACCACTATATTGAATCCATAGCAAAATCTACTGCTAAGAAGGTTGGGTCACTATGTCGATCCAGGATGTTTTTTCCACCTGAATCCATCCTGCGTATATACAAGTCAACCACCCATCTGTGCATGGAGTACTGCTGCCATTTATGGTCAGGTGCCCCTGCCGTTCTCCTCAGTGTTCTTGACAAGCTCCAAAGGAGAGTCTGTAATGTGATAGGTACTGATCTGGTGGCTCAACTGCAGCCACTTCTCCATCGTCAAAATGTGGCCTCCCTTTGTCTGTTCTATAAATACTTCTGCTCGGACGAACTTAAGTCACTGATGCCTTCTCAACAGGTGTTTACTCGTGCAACCAGACTGGCAACTGGGTCCCACCCATTCACAGTCAGGTTAGCCAAATGCAGACAACAATTCTACTCCTGCATCTTCTTCTCTCGCACTTCCCGCCTGTGGAACTCGCTCCTGTATTCTTGCTTTCCTGACGGCTACAACCTCCAGAAATTTAAATGCAAAGTCAATACTCATCTACTAACCACTGGACTCTAGCTCTCTCCCCACACCCCCATAACCTTCCCTTTCTCTCCACCTATGTATCTGTCATTGCACCTGTTTTCTCAGTTTTCTATTGTTCCTTTCTAACTAGTTTGTACTCCTCACTCTTTTCTAATTAATCTTTTTACATTTATGTAGCCCCCTGCACATCAGCAGCATTTCCGCCTTGCTCGGAGTGAAACGATTAAAAAAAAATTTAAAAAAATACAAGGTATTGTGACCATCAAACTTATGATAATGTAAAAAGAAAAAAAAGGTACTTTACTGTTTTTTTACTAAAGTCAATAAGTTAGTGGTGAAGATATATTTTGACTGAGAAATGAGCTGGAAACAGTAATAGGATTCAACCGTTGCACATCGATTTCCATACCAATTACATACTAGTTGCTAAATTCACAGAAGTCTGAAGAACCAGTTCATCAAAATTGATATTTTCCCATACCAAAGGAAATTTTCAACAAATTCTCAATCTAAGCATTTTTCTCAATTTAAACAAGGAAAGTTGTTCATTTAAGTTTTACTTATCTCAGTAATCATAGTGAATTTTATTTTTGTATTAAAAAATATAGAAATATTTGAAACATATGAAAATTATTAGTCACATATTTTTATATAAATTCCATATAGTCGGTAAGAGTAGATAGGTTCACCTACTGCCCAGTTTACACCCCTTCTCAATCTATTGAACAGGAGTAGATGTTTAACCGTTGTTTCCTGTTTAGGACTGCATTTCTTCTAAAGTCTTGTTCTCTTTCACTCCCAGTAATCACCTTCCTGATAAAAATAAATTCTGGAAGTAATAAGAAAATTTTTCTTAAACATCTGAATCCTATGATTCATTGCACCTTCTGAAGTTAATATTCCCCTTTGACATGAAGTGGAAAGACTACATTGAATTTATTATGAGATCAGCTGCTAAGCAAGTCAGTTCACTGTGTCATGCTAGATAATTTTTCTCTCCAGAATTTATCTTACACATTTATAAGTATACGATTCATCCATGCTTAGAATATAGCTGCCATATACCGTACGGTTCTCCTGCTATTTAGCTAGAGTTCCTTGATAAAATCTAAAGAAGAATCAACAATATTATTGGCCCTGTACTGGCATCTAAGCTTCATTCTTTTTTCCAACACTGTAAAGGTGTATTCCTTGGATGTTTTGATAAATACTTTCATGATAATCTTTTGGATGAGCTCTTTCCTATGGTGCCTAGAAGCTTTGAACTTAAATACAGTACTAGATTGGCAACAAGGTCTCACCAATTTACAATTGAACTGGCTGGTTGTAACCATAAATTCTATGCTAACAGTTTTGTTTCTTACACTTGAGCCAACTTTAAGCTACAAAAATTTGAATGCAGTATCAACTGTCATCTACTATCCTTCTAACTATTCTTATTGTTCCCACTCATTATCAATATATCTGTTTCTAACCCTTCCACACCCCTTGGGTCTCAGTGGCTTCACTGCCTTGCATGGGGTGAACTTGATTAAAAATACAAAAACTGGTTCCATATATTCTGTATTCACTCCAAACTGATGGAAAGTGAGAAGTGAGTCCTAAAAATTTATGGCCGTGTAGAAAGAGCAAACTAATTTCCAAAGACTTTCTAACTCCATAAATTTATGGATATGAAGACAGAACTTGTTCCAAATGAATCTAGATCCCAAGGATTTATAGATGTAAAGAAAGGAAAAACATATTTTGAAAAAAATGCATCACAAAAACTTTACAAAATCAGTGAGTGAATCAAATCCTAAAAATTTATGGATATAACGAGAGAACTAGTTTAAGAAATTTTGCATCTCACCCCACACCTCCTGTGCTCTATGTGAAAAAAATATTAAGTGATGCAAAGAGAGAACTGGTTCCTAAAACTTTATAATCATAAAAATGTATAGTTATAAAAAAAAATTGAATCATCAAAATTTTTAATGTAAAAAATGAAAGTGCTATCATTGGCTGCAAGTTGAGATGAATAACCATGATGTGAAACTAAATAATGAAAAAAAAAGGGATTTCTAAATTCTGAATGCAGTGCATACCTGAGAAAATCTTAAGAAAATATAAATGAAAACATTGTATTCAAAATAACAATATTAAAATGGGGGTTACCATATCTGAACACTCGACAAAAAAGGCAACACTTTAACAAAATGAAATGGGTGCAATAATAAATTTTTCATGTTTTCATAGCATCAATCTATCTCTCTCTATATATAAATTGTGAACAGGATCTTGAAACCTATATAGGGAATAAGATGTTATGGCAACCCTGCATTGAAGATAGCTGAAAAATATATGGAATGAAGGAAGTATTTAATTTTAGATATTTTTAAAAATATTTTACAGAATGAATAAAAATGTTAAAATCTATTTTGTCATGACTGTTGACATTCCATGTGCAGACTTATTGAAAACTGTGGTAAAGAACAACAAAGAAAGTTTAATTTTTTTTTTCAGTAACATTTATATTAACAAAATAATGAATCCAGTGTTAAGTCATGGCACTGTATCATTTCCACAAACGACTATTTCTCCGAGGGAAATAAATCTTGAATACTAAGTTTGAATTGCAAAACTATATATATGCACAGGATCATTCACATTCTCTTTGATCATATCCCATGCCATACCAGGATTGTTTCTTTATAAACGAGTGTGGGTCAGATTTGGAGTTCATTCCTTTCCCAATAGTAATTAGACAAAAGGTGTTTGAAACTATGAAATTTCTTTTTCTGTCATGCAAGCTATTGGGTCAGTTTGAACTCACTATATCAGAGTAAAAACAAACACAA